>JADLZK010012657.1:0-219213 GCA_015847255.1 Hyparrhenia diplandra | reverse complement strand
ATTCATTTTACTCATTTTACTCGGATCTCGGTTCCCTCCCATTATTGAGCGTGTTGTGGCGTGAATTCAGACAGGAGTACAGCGCACAACAGTATGGTAACGAGAGCGTTTTGGACGTGAGTCACCTTACACACTATTCTCCTATGTATTTTTTTTCTGTGCGTTTGCAGATGTCTTATTTTTCGTGTTTCATTGTTGGATCAGGTGGAAAAGGCAGCTGCAGCGAAGTGGGGTGCTATGCTAGAGAACGTGAGTAGATCTCTCGAATACCCAGATTGATTTTGTGTTCTGCATTTGGATTTATATGTATTTGATGATTGTGCGTGCCCGTAATAGTTGTTTTTAGCTCTATATTTGGATTTATATGTATTTGATGATTGTGCGTGCCCGTAATAGTTGTTTTTAGCTCTACATTTGGATTTATATGTATCTGATGATTGTGCGTGCCCGTAATAGTTGTTTTTAGCTCGACATGGGTGATTATGCACAATGTTGTGGAATGTTGTGGTTTATTTGGTTGGATAGATCTAGCGTTACCTTTCGTAACAAAAAAAGAAAACGGAGTAGAGGTCCAGTTATGACTGGAGTTGAATTAAATGGCCATATTGAATTGTCAAAGTAATGGATACCATATCTCTCAAAACACAGGTAGTGACTAATATGTATGTTGTTCTTTAACAATCAATCATTAGGATAAGCAACGATATGTGGAACCAAATTGCTCCGTTGAAGCAAGCGTATGAGAAGGCTACGGTGGACTATGAGGGGGAAGACGAGGATGACGAGGTACAGAAATTAATCTATTTTATGGATGATTTGTCTTCATTGCCAATGATATTTGTGTTAGCACCTCAGGTTTTAGTACCATCTTATAAGGGAGAGTTTCCCTCTGCCATCAGTCCGGGCTTTTCCTTATGAGTGGGCCGTGAGCGCATGAATGCCCAAATCTATGGTGGAGTATTGGGCTAGACTGAGCTGGATGCTAGCAATTTGCCTATTTAGTAATTAGTAATTATTCTGTTTGATTTACTCTCTGTAGGGGAGCGAGGATGATGAGTATATTAGTTACTGGCTTACTGCTGGAAGTTTGTTGACGTTTCTGAGATAATCTGATTCACTTGTGTCTTCATGAACGGCTGGAAGTGATGTGATTATTAGTTTAGGTGATTTGCGACTATGTTAATTTGCATGATGGTTGTGTTACTAAGTTCAATTGTATCATGTTAAACTGCTGGAAGTTTGTTGCCGTTTCTGAGATAATCGGATTCACTTGTGTCTTCATGAACTGCTGGAAGTGAAGGTATAGGCCGCCACACTCGTAGTGATGACTTGAGTAATGTTCTAACTCTCAAGAAGCAATCTTCAAGGGTAAGAAAGTAGTGGTGGACGAATCATATATCTGATGATGACTATCTCTTTTTTTTAGATAATGGATGAGTCAACAAACATCCGGCCTCTACATTTTTAGATATACACAGCCAAAATGATGACTATCTCTTGATGGAGAAAGAAAATGAGAAGCTCAAAGATGATAATATCAAGAAGCTCACATCAACCACACCAAGGACTCTAGTGTTTTTGACATGTCTCTTGAGAATGACCGGAAAGATACTAGATGATTTGAGGACAGTGGCAATGTCGTGGCCGTGCAGGGAGGTAGCGTCCGTTTTGTCTCGGTGTCAGCTATGCAATGGCAATGTACTTGTGGACACAGCATGCATCATCGCCAAGATTTTATTCCAGGATCCAAAACAATTTCTGTTTCATGTCACCCTCACAATTTTCGTATGTATGTAGTTTTAATTAACCACAGCATGTTAGCACAAAACCATCCTCTGGTCGAATTAGGTCTACAAACTACATCTGGAGGCACTTTCTATAAATCTGGTGCCCGCCCTCTTGTTTCCTCGCATAAGCTCGCCGCACAGAGAGACTTGCTCGAGGGTTTAGCTACCTTGGCTCAGCTTTTCAGCTCCCATGGCGTGCCTCCTCGCCCTCGTCGTCGCTGCCGTAGTACTAACGGTGCAAACATGAAGCCATTGCTCGATCAGAACATAATTCAGCAGACGCAGCTGGTGTCTTTTTTATACTTTTGGTTGTTGTTGTGCTGAACAATGCGTTATGTCTCTTGTTGATCATCAGGGCCAACCAGGAAAACTGACGCAAAACTGACGCATGCCACTCCGACGTCGCCGGCGGAGGCCTTCTGGAGCGCGGCCCTCCCCGGCGCTCCCATGCCCGATGCCATCCGCGAGCTCCTGCGCCCTGGTGCTACCGGTGATCACCAAACAAACAGAATCATCATGAATCTATGCCGGCAGACCATGCATTTGTCATGCCAACACAACACCATTGTCACTTATGCATAAAACTGGAACGCGTGCAGGGACCGACGCTAGGCCCAAGCAGCACCACGACGCTGATCCGCCGCCGCTGAGCTTCAGTTATGACGCTGATCCGCCTCCGGACTTCGGTTACAGTTACGACGACGTTAAATCCAAGCACCAGGACGGCGACAACTCCTCGCTTCGGAACAAAGCCGCCGCCCCCTCCGCCGAGGTCCTGAACCGCGTCGCCGGCGCGCGGAACGACGCGGCCGCCGCGACGGTGTTCTTCCTCGAGGACGCCGTGCGCGTCGGGGGCGTCCTTCCCATCCATATCATGATCCCGCGGGACACCACCGCCAACGTGGCAGCGCCAGCGGCTTCGTCTCCTCCGCTGCGACTGTACACGGTCCGCGCCGTGCGGGCTGTCGACGGGTGCAGGTTCGTGGTGTGCCGCCGCGAGCGCGACCGCGAGGCCGGCCCAGACGGCGACAACAACAACAACGACGACGACGAGGCCGTGTACGGGTGCCGCGCGACGACGGGACACGCCAGGGCGTACGTGGTGGGCATGGTCGGCGAGCGCGGGGAGACGGCGACCGCGGCCGTCGTGTGCCGCACCGGCGGCGACACGTCCAGGTGGAGCAACCGGGCGCGCGCCGCGTTCTCGCTGCTCGGCGTGAAGCCTGGAGGCGCGGCGGCGGTCTGCCACGCCGTGGTCGACGCGCAGGTGATCCCGGTCAAGAACGACAGGAGCTCCTCCTTGCTGGCGTAAGGGCTCTGCGCGACGTGTCCCGTTTGTTGTTGTAGCTATATATATACGCATGTGCTCATCCATGCGTAGTATGTATTCACTCTCTTGATCCACTACTGTCTGTGCTTCGTGGAGTGATCAGCGTACGTCAGAATAAAGAAATGCGTGTGCGCTTGTTTACATGATCGCTCTTTGTCCTTTGAACACAGTAACTGATGAGTGATGATCTCCATGAAATGTGACGCGCCAGACGATGAGATTTTTTTTTTTTTTTTTGAGAGGAAGGTAGATTCTTATTATTAATTCATAATGTTTTGAGGTACATGCAAAATATCTGGACGCCCAAGGAGCCATACATATCTCCCTGGTGCCAATTTACAAACACTTTTTTAGCAAGGGCATGAGCCTCACAATTAGAATCTCTACCTTCATGCTTAAAGACAATTTCCTGAAACAAAGTGCTCCTAGCTTTAATTTCTTTCAAGATTGATGAATAAACACATAAACTTTGCTTCTGAAGATTTATAATCACTTCCAAGCAATCTGAAGCAATTACACATTTCCGCACATCCATATCCATGGCCAAGGAAATTGCTTCATTACAAGCCAGAGCTTCCAAAGATGACGGATCATTTAAACCATCAATGACCATAGCACTTGCAGCTATATAATTTCCTACATTGTCCCGACATACCACACCAACACTCCCCTTGTCTCCAGATCGCGCTACCGCAGCATCAACATTAAACTTCAAGAAAGCTTCAGGTGGAGCTATCCATTTTGGTGTTGGCTGCTTGTTTCTTATTGACTTTATTGTTTCATCATCCTCGACCAATCCAGATAGTTTAAGATCATCCAGATATTTTGTAATAAAGTTGAATATCGATAGTGGGCTTTGGAATATATCTTCATGTAATGCCTTTCTCCGAGCACCCCATATTGCCCAACATATGACTAAAAGCTTTTGAAATTCTTTTGTAGATAAAGTTTCCTGCATAAAAAGCAGCCATGTCTTTGGATTATCGATTCCAGTTGCAATAACATGTTCAGTGAGATCCTCATCCACTAGAGCCCAAACACATCTTGACATTGTACAATAGAAAAGAGCATGACGCCATGAGTCAATACTGGCATTACATAATTTGCACACACTTTGATCACTCATTGCTCTTTCTTTAAGAATTTCACCGGTTGGTAAAGAATTATGGGCTAATCTCAAGCAAAAATATGAATTTTTGATGGTACCTTTACCTTCCAGAATAATTTCCATCTCCTTTTAGTTTCTTCAATGTCCGAACTCTCCACTTTGCCATCAAGCCAATCTTGTATCTGATTCCTATTATGAACAAGCATTTTGTAAGCTGATTTAACAGAAAATATACCACTTCTTTCATAGTGCCATGCCCAAAAATCATCCTGCCGACATGAACTCAAAGGAATATTTTTTTTACCCTGAGCATCCATATTATAGAAATACTTTTCAATTATGTTAAACCTCCATTGCATAGTTGTTGCATCTATTAATTCACTAACACGTCTGGGTGGGTTTGACAACTTTGAAGCAATTGGTCGCAGCCCACTATCCCTTGGAAGCCAATTATGTTCCCAAATATTTGTACTTTCACCATTCCCAAATTCTTTTAATCAAACCTTGCGCAAGAACGTCTCGACCATCAAGTATAGCTCTCCAAATTTGTGACGGTCTACTCCCCAGGGCTGCATCAAGGAAATGTTTATTAGGAAAATATAATGCTTTCAACAGCCTGGCACTAAGGGACTTTGAATTTTGCATGATCCTCCAAGCCTGACGAGCAAGGAGAGCCAGACGATGAGATACATGTGGTGCTTGACAATGAAATGTGGGGATGTGCAGTAGTGGGCCGGAAAAACAAAACTAGCTCAGCTGCAAATTAGACTGAGATGTGAGAGTCCAGTCCATGGTCTCATGGGCCTCCGGCCAGCGACGAGCTTTGGTATGGTCCAGTCCAGGAATGCAAGGGGCGAATTTTCTTTTTCCTTTTTTTTTTTTTGGCGAGTTATATGCAATGCAAGCAACATGATCTGGTTCATACTCCCATAGTCTCATCAAATCAAACGTATAAAAATATCAGAAAAAATGTGGAAACAGAAGTGACTGAACGAACGCTCTTTTTAGCCGGAGATACCATTACATTGAATATGCATGAAGCGACATCCGAATTTCGGTTACATACTTGCTACACAACTGCGTAGTTTGGAGCAGTAGATTCATGGACAGGCCACCTGTGGTGGCACTCGACAGTCGCACCTGCGCATAGCCAAAACCGACCCCGTCGTCGTCGGCCAGCCCGTCCCATGGGCAGGCATATGCCCTCTCACGTGTCCACCCTGACACCTTGCCGGACGGACGCTGACCTCCGCATCGCATCGTCTCGCTTCGCTCTCCTCCCTCCGCCGGCCGGCCAGCCGGCCTGCCTGCCTCGCATTAATTGACGACGACGACGACGGGGAGCTTCGTTTCACGCGCGCGCGCGCGCAGTCACGCACGATGGCGCGGACAGTGTCACTGTGCCGGGCAGGCTACCGTGCGCGAGTACGGGGCCATCCCTATCATGCACCACGCAGGGCGGCCAGGGCAGGTCTGCAGCCAACAACAGGCACGGAAAGGTCTGCCCGGCGCCGTACGCGCGCACGCTACAGGAGGAGTGGAGTACTAGTACGTACTGTGCTGAACGACCGAGGCACCGAGCCCCCACATGGCATGGCGCGCCGCACGAACGACCACGAGACGTGCACCGCGTAGTACTCCTACTCGTACAGTCGTACGCGACTGCCGAGGCGAGCGAGAGCTGGAGACTGACGCCGACTCGTCGATGCACGGCACACAGGCTTTTCGCCGGCGACAGGGCCACACAGACACGGCCGGCCGGCCCCGGCCAGCGAAAATGCAGGGGAGCCTAGCTAAAAGCTGAGAACGTGTGTGCAGTGCAAAGGCAACCAGTCGTGTCCACGAGCGGCACTGCACGAATCTACTACTACGATCACGAGACGGCCGAGCGGCCCGGCAAAAAGCCGGCGGCACGAGCCAGGCCCTGCACTGCCACTGCATGGGCGCCGCAGCGAGAAGCTTTGCTACTGTACTGTATGCTCGGGCAGTGAACCCGCAAGCCAAGCCATGGCCGTTGCCCGTGCCTGCCTTGCCTGTCGTTCGTACTACACGCTCGCCACTGTGAGCGTGCCGTTCAGGTCAGTGAGGCCATGAGTGCTTCGGCAATGCATGGGCATGCCGCTCTCGCTCGTCGGGATGGGCACTACTGGCGCAAAACTTGGCAGGAACGCCGCGATGGGGACGCTAACGAACTGTGCATTGATCGCGAGCGCCGTAGTATGCTGCATCATGCAATTGTTCACACAGACGGAGGACGGGGAGAAGGCAAGATGCATTGCCACTTTCACTACAGCTGCATTGCTGCAATACTGCAGGACGTTGAGTTGAGTACAGAACAGTAAGTGAGACGGCTGGCCGATTTAAAAGACGTGCAGGCCAGAGCCAGAGGTAGGACATGAACCGTCCACTGTACAGTGTACTCCCTCCGGATTTAAAGACAGCGCACGGCCAAACACAACTTTGACCTCTTGTTATTATAAAAATATTTATGGAAATATGATATATGTATACTTTTATCAAAGTATGTTTAAAGACAAATCTATTCATATAATTTTTCACATTTACAAACTCAACAAATTAAAAAGTTATTGATGATTTATATTCCAAATGTTTGGCCAAACCTTGTTCGGTACGGTACTGTTGATACCGAGACACATTTTGGGGTCGGGCTTTACGGCCCTTAAATAGAGCCCAAACCCAGTGGAAACTTTGCCACGATCATTCATCGGCCCATAATAGCCATTCATGATAACAACCCTTCTGCCCCTCCCTCTGGCATCATCGGCTGCAGGCAGGGGCCAGGGCCACGGACGAGATGGCAAAGACCGTTTGAGTTGGCACCACCAACACCAGAGCATGCATCCAGAAGCCGCCGGCCGTTCTGCTGGCCGCTGCATGCAGTGGCCAGACGGCCAGAGCGGCCATCTTTCCGCAGCCGTATTATGGTGGTCGTGGACTCCGGCATTCGGATGCGCACATCCACTGGCAAGATGACAAGGACCCAACAGGCAGCACAGGGAAGAGGGGAGCAGGCACGCAGGCTCAGTTGGTCACCAGGGAGCGAAACGCCTCTTCTTCGTCAATGCTCATCTGTCCATGGCGAGCAGGACTGAAGGCTGAAGCGAAGCTCACCAACCATGCCGGTGCCGGGCTGGTCGGCCGGCGGGCGAGGCGCCGCGCCGGACGAGAGGTCAAGCCCCAGCCCCAGCCCCAGCCCCAGCCCCAGATCGGGCGTGGGCGCGTGCTGCGACGCTAGCTGCGTGGCACGTCGCCACTGCCGGCTTACCGGCAAGTGCAAGCGTTCGGCACGTGCAGCTCTGCTCTCGTAGCCAAAGAGTCGATCACATGCTCATCGGCGCGATGCCCCAATGCTGGCTCGCATTGGTCACACACCGCACATTTTCGATGCAGGCGCGTGAGATTTGAGGAGTAAAAATACTAGTCGGTCCTGTGCGGCGGAACAGAACTCGGCACGGCGGAGCACTGTGCAGTCACGAGGCCACAGTCGTATAAGACGACAAAGACAGGGTTTGGTATGCTAGTACTGTACACCCTTTTTACAGTTCTGATGAGTCCAGTCCAAAACTCCGATAACCACCCTACCAGTAGGTGTAGATTACTTTTACTTGAAAGTGTCAGCCGCGAGTTTGACTCCAAGACCATGTAAAGTGTACAGTAGCCGGTGAGCTACTAGTCCGGGTCCGGCCGACGACGCGTCTCTTCCTCCAAGGCAAGACCGAGACGTGACGAGTCGGCGTGCAGTGCCCCTGTCATTTTCTCCACGTTGCGGGATTCATCCATGGCTGTTTTAGAGCCCCAAATTCTCCCCAAATTCCACTATGAAAAAAGATTCCCCGTCTCATTTCCGACACATGTATCAAGTATTAAATCTAAAATATTTACACAGTTTAAATAAATTGAGCCTAGTTACGCCAATAATATTTTTTAAACAAAACGAAACGTAATTCAATGTTTGATCCAAAATTTTGCCGAAAATTTTGGGCTCCAAACACACCCCATCTTTGTTTCTTCTCTTTCTACTCCTCTCAAAATAAACGTAATTTTTTTTTACTCATAGAAACTAATGTGTTTGATCTCTTGTCTTATTTTTATTTTTTTTAATAAATATGATCACTTGTGTTATGACTTACTACATCACTAAAAATATTGTAATAATATTTTTATTTATTTTATAATTTATATAAGATGAGTGGCTAAATATAGCTTATAAAAGTTAAAAAATTGTGTTTATTTTGAAAATTACTAACTCCACTCGTGAGGGTATGTTTAGTTGGTGAAATATTTTAGATTAAATTTCTTGTAGCACTTTCATTTGTATTTGGTAATTATTGTCCTAACTAGATTCGAAATATCATCTCGCTATTTTTTCAGTATGTAATTTGTTTTTTTAAAATTTATTTTCAGCAACTAAACATGGCCACACCGTTGGTGGGCCCCGAGCTGAGACGAGTCCAATCGGTGCTGCAGCCTGCAGCGGATCAAGAGACAGAGTCCAATCACCCTCTGCTCATTGGTCTCTGATTGCATACGGAGTAGTAGGTCTGTCTGATAAAGAAATGTTGCTAATCGCGTAGTACTACCTAGCATTAGTTGTTAATTGAAGCTAGATGCGCCGAAAACTCGTGGCCATACCACGTCCATACCAGTACATACGTACAAGGTTGTCTCACGCTCTTCGAGTCTTTTCAACCTAAACCCCGTAAAGAATTCTGACACCCGGTGTGGGACGCCGGGCGTAGCGGCCCCGTGAGCTTCGTTCTCAGCTACTAGTAGCTCATGCGTGCGAGACTCTCAGACTCGTGAGAGTGGCACCCTCGCTTACTGGCTGATGCCATTGCCATCGCAGGCAAGCAAACGAAAACAGACGCCTTTTTTAAGTCCGCGCTCCGCTCCGCCGTGTAACGTGTTCGTCTCAGGACGCCCGCCTGCGTGTGTGTACACGAGTCACCACACCGGGACACTCGTACATACGTACATATAAACAAGTGTTTGTTCGTGATCGGCGGCCAGGCCACTGCCACTGCACTGCACTGCCCTTTCCTTCGTGTTCGTCTCGCGGTCGTCGCCGGAGGAGAGGCCGCCGGATCGTCGCACGGCAGCGGTGACCTGCACCCCACGGCAACCGGGAAGGTAGGTAGAACTCTCCACTGGTCTGGCTACTTACGATATTTCAGAAGGATCTCGCGGGCTGCATTATTCGGGGGGAAAAATGTCTGTTTTCGTGCATCTCATCCGTTGTGCTTCTGTTCTCATGGATGTGTACAGAGATCGGTTCTTTTCGTGCGAGTTGAGCTGTTGCTCTCATCACTTCTTGTTCACCTTTCTTTTTCGGAGCTCCTAGGATTCGCCATTTGCCGCCTCTTTAGACCTTACAATCACTTGTTTGTGTGTGTAGTACCAAAGCGAATGCAACAAGCTCCTGTTTGATTGATCTCGATCGAGAGCTCCGACCGACACTGCGCCGCGCAATCCCAAATTTCACACGGAATCACAGCAATGTCAGGTATAATACGTAGTACTTAACACGCGGTTTTTCTTGCCGGTTTCTTGGCTGGAAGCACAAACAATGGAGCTGACGCGCCGCTCTCATCACCGCAGTGAGCCATGCCGACGAGCACGAGATATCCCTGTGCGACCCCAACTCCGAGGACGACCGGCGGCGTCGGAAGATCGGGTCGCTGCCGCGGAAGGCTATCCATGCGCTGCGGAAGAAGCGCGCGCGGCGGCGCGTCACTGACTTCCGGTTCCCCGCGGCCATCTCCATCGAGGATGTCCGCGACGCCGAGGAGGAGCGCGCCGTGGCCGCCTTCCGTGACCGGCTCGCCGCGCACCGCCTCCTCCCGGAGAAGCACGACGACTACCACATGATGCTGAGGTGAGGTTCGATCGAGGATTGTAGGGGAGCCGGTGACATGGAAGCCCTCATTCTAGCTGTTCCCCATTTTTTGCCATTAATGACTTCATCCTGTGCGTTGTCACATGATGATAAATGCAGGTTTCTGAAAGCCAGGAAGTTCGATTCCGAGAAGGCGATGCAAATGTGGTCGGAGATGCTGAGATGGAGGAAAGAGTTTGGTGCCGACACAATCTTGGAGGTGATGAGAGACTTCTTCAGATTCACAGTTTCTGTTCCACAAGCTGTCAAACCTGTTTGATTCTTGGTTTCTTCCATTGACGGACAGTCGGGATTCATTTTGTCAGGACTTTGAGTTCGACGAGCTCAACGATGTGCTCCAGTACTACCCTCAGGGCTACCATGGCGTCGACCGCGAAGGCCGGCCGGTGTACATTGAGAGGCTCGGCAAGGTTGATCCGAACAAGCTCATGCAGATCACCTCGGTGGACCGCTACATCAAGTACCATGTGCAGGAGTTCGAGAGGGCCTTCAGGGAGAGGTTCCCTGCCTGCACACTGGCAGCCAAGAGGCACATTGACTCCACAACCACTATACTGGACGTCCATGGTGTGGTATGCTAATGGCCCAGTGAGTGGGCTGAAGCATTCAATCTTTCATGTCTATGCTGCCAGCACTGTCAGATTGTCGTGGACTCAGTTTCTTGCTGTTGTTGTTTCAGGGGCTCAAGAATTTCTCGAAGACTGCAAGGGGAGCTTGTCCAACGTATGCAGAGAATAGACAGTGACTATTATCCTGAGGTACCTGTGCATTTGAATGAATGTGCTGCATCTTGTTTTGATTGAGCAACCTTTCTAACTGAAGATGAATTTGCAGACGCTACATCAGATGTATGTTGTCAACGCAGGCAGTGGGTTTAAGCTGATCTGGAACAGTGTTAAGGGATTCCTAGACCCAAAAACTTCTTCCAAGATCCATGTAATCTCGATGACTGATCTTCTAATATGGCTCATGTTCCATAAACATTAATGTTGCAGAATAAGAACTTATAGATTCTTTTTCATACTAGGTTCTTGGTTCAAACTACCAGAGCAGACTTATTGAAGTTATTGACTCAAGGTTGGTGCCAATTTATTGTGTCATAATTCTTTAAACTATATATCCTTCTTATCATCTTATGAAATACGTTTTTGTGTGTTTTTTTGCAGTGAATTACCAAATTTTCTTGGTGGATCATGCACATGCAGTGACAAGGGTGGTTGCCTCGGGTCCAATAGGGGTCCATGGAATGACCCTGTCATTATGAAGGTACCCTAATAAGTTATGTAATTCTGTAACTGTATGTCTTATATAGGTTCATGCTTCCGCAAATAGACATAAAGGAATCTTCCCAGCAGAACTTTTGAACTTCATATGGACAACATTTTCCTGTGACATGAGAAATATTTGCTTTCAATTCCTCTCCAGGCATGAAAGAGTATGAGAGTCCATCTATAGACTAACAACTATGAAATTTTCATTTTTAGCTAATACACAGTATGGAAGGTGGTAGTACTAGAGAAATAAAGCAAGTTTCTGATGGGGACGAAAGGAGTGGCTCTTCCCTAAGGGCAGAAAACCTGAAGGCAAGGTTCTGAAAATCCGTTTTCCTAAACCATTACAACATTTAAAGACCTGGCTACAGCTTTAGTTTCCCGAACTTCATATTGTTACTTCTCTTGGAAGCAGGGTATGCTCAGTGACATATCGAACGCTGAATCTGAGTCAGATATTGATGACGTTGGTTTAGCAATGGTCCAAAAAGAGTACAGACCACAGTTTACTTACCCCAGTTCATGAAGAAGTATGTGCATGTTTATTTATCGAATTCAAATCATTATTTACCTTAACTAGGATAAGCTTTGTTCTGTGTCCAGTTTCTGTAATATCTTGTATCAATGGTAACTGCTATGAGCTGATTTTTGTATCTAATGGTTTTCTTAGGTTAAGGGGTCAGATTCTTCAATATTTTGTAGTTCATCGAGTAAGCATCTCCTATATACGAGTCCTGGATCTCCTCAGAGCCCCCTCGAATGGAGGTGCCCATTCAGTTAACCTATCAGAAATATTTCCCTACCTTTGGATGGCTAAACAATCTAGGTATATCCTCTCCTTTTCACCTTTTTTTTTCCCTTTAACATGCATCTTTTTTACTTTGTGATATAAGCTTCCCTCAATTTTTTTTTTTGAAAAAGTGAATGTCTATTGCTTCAACTTTAAAAAAATTGAAAAAAAAGTGAATGTCTGTTGCTTCAACTTTAAAAAATTGAAAATTGTTTCATTTTGTTGAACAAAATGTTCCTTGTTAAACAATTCTTATATGATGTCTTTACCAAACAATTCTTATATTTAAAAATTCTTATATTATTTACCAAAATGTTCCCTCAATTTTTAACAATCCTTGTTAAAAATTGTTTCCATCTGCATGATGTCTTTACCAAAAAAAAGCACTAGTTAATAATTGAACTATCTGATATAAGCGTTCCTCCATTAAATAAAAAAATTAAGTGAATGTCTATTACATTGAAAACTGTTCATTGCGTTGAGCAAAATATTCCTCAGTAAACAATTCTAATTTAAATTTCTTTTCCGTCTGCATGATGTCTTTACCAAAACATTACTAGTTAATAATAATAATTGAACCATCTGATATATAAGCTTGCCATCATTAAAAAGACAAGTGAATGGCTATCACTTCAACTTCAGAGCATTTAAAACTGTTTATTGTGTTGAATAAAATATTCATATGCAAAAATTCTAATCTGAATTTGCCATTTTCATCTACATAATGCCTTTACCATAAATTTAATTACTAACTAAACAATCTGATAACTTTCTTTGCAAATTACTGTCCTTCCTGTATAATTTCAGGGAATACTTGTATTAGTTTGCATGGTACATCTATTGGAAGGACGTTGGAAAACCTAATTACAGGACTGATCGCAGTCTTGATCAGGATATCATCTTTCTTCCACCTTTTCTTCGATAGACAAGAAAGACTTCAAGAAAATGTCAATCCTTATGCTACAGCAGAGCAACCAAAACCTCAAACTGCAAGCGAAGAGGACATGAGTGCTTGTTTACAACGTCTAAAGAAGCTCGAGTCACTGTGTGATCACCTCATGAGCAAACCTCCAGATATGCCAAAAGAGAAAGAACTTGTATTGTTGCAGTCCTTCGATCGGATAAACTCCCTTGAGGCTGAACTGGAGATAACTAAAAAAGTAAGTTGTTTTTTTCCTACTAATTACTCTGTAGGATCATAGGATATGCATGTCTGTAGAAGGTCATTGCTAGGCAAAATCTGCCTTGTCATGATGATTCCCAATGCTCTTGTGTTGTCACATTTTTTTAATTGTTGTGATCACCCTAATTCTCAGAGTGATTTGCTGCGACTAGTGGTTTATGATTCATTGGTCTTGCAGCACATTTTAAGATAGTATGATCTATGGGCTTCAGAGTAACATATGATTTTGGGTTTTTGCCATTTATAAAGTTCTTGCTGCATGTACTGCTAGCACCTTTTAAGTTTGCTCCCCTGATGCCATCAGTTGTTCTTGTGTTGCACCCCTTTGTTGAACTCATATCATTGCTGAGGTTTCTTTCTTTGAACACGCATGCTTGGAGTTAATAGCCCTAACCGGTGTTTTGTGTCCATCAGGCCTTGCAGGCTGCTGTGGAAAAGCAGATGGAATTGGCGGAGACGGTGGAAGCTCTGCAGCACCGACCGTCTAGCGTTAGGGTAAGGCACTCATGAGAATTCCTTTGTAGGCTTGTTGATTCAAACTTACCTAGTAGTATATTTGGTGAAACTGAATATACCATTCTGAATTTCTGATTACTTGTGCAGCGGAGTTTTTGCTGTTCATAGGAGTAGGATCGTCATTGCGCCGAAGATGTCTGGGTTAACTGACGCTGCCGGCGCCATTTTCTTTTCACTCCACTTTTGAAACATGGCGCCGCCCTGTATGCGCGCATGTAAATCGATCAGTTTTTGTAGTTACTACTACTATAGCACCGGTCTCCTCCTCCTTGTTACACTTTAGCTTACTTCTGTGACTGATCTTCAGAGCCTTGCAAGAATGTGTTGAATGCCAAGCTTTTCTTGTCCTGTGCTGCACTGCATACCTTCTTCCACTGTGAACGGCAAGATTTTCGGGAAAATACGTGTCGTTGAATCGTGTCATGTGCCCTTGGCCTTGGCATTTTGAACCGTCCATAGCATTGGCTATTTTTGAACGCTCCCCTCCCATTTTTGACTCGGCCCGCGCACGCCGGCGCCAACCTCTGCGCACGCATGCCACCCCCTCTCCCTCCACCTCCGCGTGACCCTCTGCCTCCCCCACGTTTCTGCTCGCCGGGTAACCCCCACCTCGCGTTCCTCGCACACACATCGCCGGCGCCGTCCTCGATCTCTCCTCTCCTCGCCTCCCCTCCCTTCCTTTCTCTTCCACGGACACCGGAGGAGAAAGGGTCGATCCGATCGGGGAGGAGGCGTGGCCAGAGATGGGTCACCACGGAGGCATTGCGCTCGGCGCGGTCGTGCTCGCCGCCGTCCTCGGCTTCGCCGCCGCCGGATTCATCTCGAGTCAGTTACTGCCTTCTGATACGCATACATGCGCCGTAGATCTTGTTTCGGGTTCCTTCCTGGTTCGCATACTGACGCCCGCCCCCGCCGTGGATGCAGATGACGCGCTGCTGGAGCTCGGACACGACACCACCGGCCGGAGCCTGCTGCAGGCCAAGAAAGGTGCCTGCATTTCACCTTTTTTTTTTCTTGATCTCTGCCGGCGGCGGCCGTCTGATCTGATCTGGTCTGCGTGTGGGACAGATTGCCCGGTGAGCTTCCAGGACGCCAACTACACGATCATCACGAGCCGGTGCAAGGGGCCCGCTGTACCAGCCGACGCTGTGCTGCGGCGCGCTCAAGGACTTCGCGTGCCCCTACTCCACCTACATCAACGACGTGAGCACCAACTGCGCCGCCACCATGTTCAGCTACATCAACCTCTACGGCAAGTACCCGCCGGGACTCTTCGCCAACACCTGCCACGAGGGCGACAAGGGCCTCGTGCCCCGAGGACACCCCGCAGATCGACCCCGGCCAGAAGGCCTCCGGCGCGGCCGACGTCGCCGCGCCGGCCGTGGCCCTGGCGGCCGCGTTGGCCGTCTCGTTGCTCGTGGCCTGCTGAGAGACCCGGATGACGCCGATCGATGGCCATTGTGAACAGAACAGGGAGGAGGGAGGATTTGAGTTTGAGGCCGTGACAGCGCAACCGACTGACTTTCTGTACCACTTTTTTTTTCTGGATGGATGGTTCTGAAGATATCTGGATATGTTTATATCTGAATGAAATCCGAAAAGGGTGGTAGACAGGCAATGCTAACCAGCTAAACTCTGCTTTCACTTTTTGAACATGGTAAAATCTCGTGAAAAACAAGCAGTGCTGTACCAGGCTGAAGATTTTGTAACTGTCTCTGGATTACTTTTTACGTTACAGGGGCTCTGATTACGCTCGAGTACAGTCCCTTCATAAAAACTAGGAATTATACACAGGAGTACATATCATTTCCTTGTCAGACATCAGTTATTTTCGCCATTTTTAATCTCAGGAAAAAAGACAAGGTTCTAAAATTGTAGCCCTGAGAATAAACCAAGAACTCGTCTGGTAGTACATCTGTATAGTGAATTTTGTGGTTAATCTGAAGCTCTGAACAAGCTCAACCAAGCACTAGAATGCCGAGTTGCACAACCAATGGATTCACCGTGGCTCGCTGGCCACCCACCACTAGTAGAGTAAAACTTGCAAAGGCAAAGACAGTGACATCGCTACCGGAGAAAAATGGCCTGCTCGGATACCTTATCCGGTGCCCTCCAATGGCCACACGCCATGGCCACACACCCCAAAAATCCTCGTCTCCTCCACCACTAACCTCGCATTCCCGCGTCCCAGCCATATCTGCCAAGTCAGCATCCCACTATATACCCAACTCCATTAATCAAGCAGGCACGTTGCTTGCTTGATACCAAGATCAAGAACACCACCGCGGGCAAACGCCTCCAGTACTCAATCCAGCAGCGCCGGCCATGGCCACATCGACGACCGCCGCCGTGCTGTCCCCGCCGTCCGTGGCCGGGCTCCGCCTGGCGCCGTCCCCTCGCCGTGCGGCGCGCGTGGCGTTCCGCGCGGCGCCGGCGCGGCGGTCCGCGGCTGCGCGCGCGGGAGCTGAGCGCGTCGCTGGTGATCAGCCTGAGCACGGGCGTGTCGCTCTTCCTGGGCCGCTTCGTCTTCTTCAACTTCCAGCGGGAGAACGTGGCGAAGCAGGTGCCCGCGCAGAACGGCAAGACGCACTTCGACGCCGGCGACGAGCGCGCCAAGGAGTTCGCGGCCCTGCTCAAGTCCAACGACCCCGTGGGCTTCAACCTCGTCGACGTCCTCGCCTGGGGCTCGCTCGGCCACATCGTCGCCTACTACATCCTCGCCACCTCCAGCAACGGATACGACCCCAATTTCTTCTGAGCGGCGGCTGGCCGTGTTCTTGAGCTTGTATTCTACTCCGTCTGTGTGTTTGGCTCTGCGCCATGCATGTATCTGATGCTCAAAGATGGGTTAATTTGGACAAGTATTAGTGCAACTGCGCGTGTATAGTTCCGCATGAATTCGATGTCTTTTCAGTTACTGTCTCTGTTTCTGCATGTCATACGCAAAGCTAAAGCCAACCTGTGTTGTGCCAGTTCATAACTTGCGAATAACACATGCATCAGCAGATCAGATGTCTGATTCTATAGTACAATAAGTGTACATTGGCCAGGGGAAAAGAACAAGCAAAAATAGCATTTCCAGGATCAGGGGAAGGATAAGTGGGGGAACCAAGAAGTAGTTTTGCCGCAGTTAAAACGGTGTTGATATCACAAAATTGAAGTTTATTAGAATTCATGACTAATAGGTAACATTTTTTTTTCAAGAATACCTACATGATGTGTTTATGATCGTGCAACAAACCACCACCCCCACCAACACACACACAAAAAAAAAAAAAAAAAAACAAGTAGTGCGATGGCGGTTTTACTGCCACCTGAATTTGGTAGTGGAAGAAGCAGGTCCAATTCAGTAAGCAATATCACTGCGACAACAAATTCATCAGTAACATAATAAACATTCTTTTCACATTACACGTCCAATATAGTAATCTTCACATCACATTACACGATGATTACACGACTACATTAGTGGACAAGAAACTCTGAACCGCTACAGAATTCTACACCATGAAGGAGGCATCAGAGAACGCCTTGCGGTGGTTAGGCTCCCATATCTCCCCGTGGTGTGATTGGGATGCATTTTCTTCTGCCTCGGCTGTTCCAGCACCTTGGTGTCCTCGATGACGCGGATGTTGCGCTGACTCTCGGTGTTCTCGGCCTCCTGGTAGAGCTTACGCCTGGTAGCCAGCATCTTGTCGGATTCACTGGAACTTTTGCCGACTATGGGAATCCTTTTGCTGGATGAAAACTTGGCCGTCGTCTCGTCTTTGTTGGTGGTGACGGGAGTCCTCTTGGCTGAAAATTTGGTCGATCTGCGTCTCGTCTTTGCCGGTGACGACGAACACATGGCTGTTGCCGACGAATGCGAGTCTCTTTTCTCAGGGCGGCGTCAGAGGAGACGGGTTGTTCAGGGCCTCCGGCGGTTTAGCCCGTCAAATGCCAAGTCTCACCAATTTGTCAAAAATGCCAAAACAGTTGGAGAGGATAATTAACAGATTTTGGCAAAAAAATGGAATGACAAGTCCAAATGCCAAACGGTAGAAGTTGCTCTTATGCTTCCATAGCAAAAACTACACAGTTGGCATTTCCAGAATCTAAAAAGAAACCCAGAAGTACAGTAAACTCATATTCATAAAGAAATTTGCTAGCAAAATCGAGTTGATGGTACAAAATCGAAAATTTGTAAAAGGCGATTGATGCCTAATAAGTTACAGTAAACAATCTTTTTGACAATGCCTACACAAAGGCTGACTGGCATAATTCTCTAACCTCAAGTAGGTACAATCTCAGGAGAAGAGGGCAGAAAGCGAATGAGGAGGGTCCCGATGGCTATGCATAGCAGCACAAACTGGACCGAGCAGAACAAGGAGGCCCTGCTAGCGCTGGCCTGCAGCTTCAGAACTTCTGAAGTCTCGGAGAGCTCCTTGCATTGTGACTCTAGTTTATCCACCATCTCCTCCAGCATCATCGCCCTGTTCTCGGCGTGCCTCAGCTTAGTTTCTAAGGATTTGTGATCTGCCAGAAGGGATTTCTGTGCCTCGTTAAGAACAAATTGATCCGCAGCCAGGAGTTTCCAATCGTCCGAAGCTCTTGTAAGGATAAAGCACTGAATCTCTGCCTCCATCTTCTCCAAGAGCAGTTGGTCTAGATCAGACTGTAGAGACAGCAGATCGTTGTTACATGCTATGGTATTCTGTGGTTGTACTTGGCTGAGTGCATCTAGTTCAAGTATTTTTGAATCCTGCTCATTGATGACCATGGTGGCTTCTTCCAGCTTCGACTTGAGCATCTTTATCTTCTCAT
Source organism: Hyparrhenia diplandra (assembly GCA_015847255.1). Classification (NCBI taxonomy): domain Eukaryota; kingdom Viridiplantae; phylum Streptophyta; class Magnoliopsida; order Poales; family Poaceae; genus Hyparrhenia; species Hyparrhenia diplandra. The sequence continues at coordinate 200,508 of JADLZK010012657.1, read as the reverse complement.
TTAATTCTTCTACAGGTGAGCTGCTCCATTCTATTTCACTTTGGAGAGTTGTTGAATCTTCGTCAGTTTCTTGCCTGATTTCCACAAACTTTTGGAGCTCTGCAATATATATAGAAGGAAGCAGTCAATGGAAAACACTTGACTGGGCCAAAAGAAGGTTTTCTTAGGACAAAAACCAAGCTTTTGTAGGAAAAGCTAAATAAGGTTTCAGTGGATCATAAAAATATATAGACAAGTAATGACCGTGCAGCAGATGTTAACTAGCACACCGAAATTTACAGTAGAAATATAGTATTTCTCATAAGAACCAAAATAAGCATGGCAAAGATGCTAGCTGAATACAACAACGAATATTCCACTTCAAGAAGTTACGAAGCATGTAAACTGCTCATTTTAAGCTGAAAATTCTAAAGTAACAGGGAAATTCTGGCAGGTGTTCGACTATCAACAATTGCGCAGATGATTACAGTAGACTTCAGTATTCTTGGGGAAAAACCATGACCATTGAAATGCTTGATGGCTATGATATGTCAATCAAAATGACAAAAGGTCAAAGCTACTGCATTTGTTTTAGAAACAACCATGCCTTCACCTTGACCAGCTCTTCTTACAGGTAAAATAATGAAAAATAATTGTTTAAATAAAAAGCAAACATGGACCATTTGGCAGGATGTTCTTAGCTAAACTCTTCTAGTGGAGCTACTCATTCAAACAGTGTTCTATTGAATCAACCACCATCGGCATGAAAGAAGCATGAGTGGCGTGAAATAAGTTCATCAAAAGACTATCCTATAAAACCAAGCATTACTGTGTCGGTTGCCGCCCCTCTGCAATCAATGATTTCTCATTTACAACAATTGCCCGTTTCATTTCAGCAAATAGAGTAGTCCACATCATAAACCTAAATTGATTAATCTCATTGAGAAAATCCAGGGCATCACCCCTAACCTAGCAAGCTAAAAGATCAAAGATGCCTGCGTGTCCATCAAAAGTAGCAATGAACAATATTGAGACTGAGATCATTAATCAAGCATACCAAACAACAATCAACTTTGTCTCTTCAGAATCATGTGACACTATGCAGCGGGCCGAATTCCAATACGATTTAACCGTCTCTAATAGGCAAGGTTTGGAGAAATTGAAAGTTCGCAAGTTAAGATGGTAGTGAGGAATCCAAACCATACCATTCTCAAGTGCTTCTTGTGCCGACTGAAGCAACGCCATCGACTCAGCATACGGATCTGAACCTGAATGAGTCCCTCCATTCTCAAACTTGCCGGCACTCGCTTCATCAAAGATATGATTGTTGGAATCGGAGTCACATTTCTCCAATCTCCCTACTAAACTCCCATTCTCCTTGTAGAAACCTCCTGTAGCATACCGCAGGTCCCCACTTGGAGGTTCGTCGTCACTTTGATGACCATCAGGGAACAGAACCTTGTGAACACCGTTGCTTTTGACGCCAGCACTAGATCGCCGCCCACGAGCCGCGTTAGAGCTTCGGAGGCTGGACTCGACGCTGGAGCGAGAATTCTCTGCTTCAGGTTCAGCAGGGGAGGAGGCAACGCGCACACTAGCGCCGCGCACACGTGCAGCACGGACGCCCTTGCTGTGAGCGGCGCCGGGTGCGCGGGATCGCGCTCTGTCGCGGTCCCGGCCGAAGCCAACGGACGAGAAGTCGTGGCGCGGCGCGCTGGCGGCCGTGGACAACTTGCTGGTGCGGTCGTCGCTGTTGTCGGAATCGGCGCCGCCGGCGCCCACCGAGAAGCCGGCGGTGGCAATCAGGTGGCCTAGATTCGGGTCCAACCTAGTCAGCGCCGGCGGCGGCGTCGGCGCCGGCGGTGGGGACGCCGCCTCCAGCGGCACGAAGGTGGACTCCACGGACGCGACGGAGCTCTCGACCTCCTCTGCCGCCGCGTCCTGCTTTCCCCTGGGCACGTCGGCGTCGGCGCCAGGGCCGTAACGACGCTTGTGGAGCTGCGCCGCCAGGTCCTCCCCGCGCTAGCTCCAGCGCCGGCACCGGCCCCGGGGCTCGCCGGGGACCCCTCGTGGTGCTGCTGGTCGCGCGGGATACGGCGCCACCGGCGGAGCCCACGGCCCTTGGTGACCGGTTCCGCCGCCGGCCGTGTCTGCGTCTCCGGCTCCGGCGCCGGCGACTCGCCCACGGACTCGCCGACGCTGTTGGCGCCGGAATCCATGCCGCCCGCCCGCCACCGGAATTGACGTCGGAGGCCGCGGCTTCAGACGCCGGACGGGATGAGTTGCGGCATCGGAGGACCGGAGGCACGAGTCGTTGGGATCGGCGCGAGCCCTTGGTGGGGGCTCCTGCTCTTGGGATCGGAATTCCCCAGCTCGGGCGTGGAGCTGGCTGGAGATCCAGGTCCAGGGAGTGGAATGGAAGGCGAGAGGAAACAGACACAATCAGTAAACAAACCAGAAAAAAAACGTTGATTTTTTGGGTTGTTTGTTCCCCTTATCGTCGTTGTGTTGTGGTGTTCGCTGGAGTACGCGGCTAGTTCTTGGTTGTGGGACCCATGTCCTAGCTGGCGGGCCCCACAAAGTACAACACTAGACGTCGTCATGCCCGAGTCCGGGTCACCCGCCGCCGGCGCAATCGGGCCGCACGAAGAAGTCGTTGGGCCCGCCGCCGCTCCGCTCACTCTGGGCCCAACTACAGACACGCAATCACGGCCCAACAGCATGATGATTGATCACACACAGATTGATTGATGAGCAATGCGCGCTGGCGGATTTATTCTTGCTCAACACCAGTTCATTACCAGATCGCCATTTTCAGTACATATCAGTAAGTGTCAGGCACAGTCGACAGCTCTTGCATTTCGAGGCCGGACGTGGATCAGGCGACGCGGCGGCACAGCGTGAGCCCGTCGGCGACGGCGACCAGGCAGACGTGCACGCGGGGATCGGCGGCGATGGCGGCGTTGAACTCCCCTGGTGGCCTTGGCGAGCGAGCGGTCCCGCTCGGAGAGCTCGTCGTTTGGGGACGCGGCCACGGAGCCGCCCCACAGCGTGTTGTCGTAGGCGATGAGGCCCCCGACCCTGACCAGCTGCAGCAGCCGCTCGTGGTAGTTGAGGAAGTTCACCTTGTCCGCGTCCACGAACGCGAAGTCGAACCTGACCTTGTTCCCCTCCTGCAAACCCAAAAAATCGCACATGGATGCATAGACGCGATTCTGTGCTGTGTTGTGCTCAAGGAAACGCAGAGGGATTTAATTTGGTCTTCACTCACCTCGGCCACCATCTGGTCCAGCACGGGCAGCGCGAGGCCGACGCGGAAGTCGATCTTGTGCGCCACGCCGGCCTTCTCGATCACCGGCGATCCGATCTGGTCGTAGCTCTCGCGGGTGACGTCGATGGCCACGATCTGCCCGCGCCACGCCAGACACGGCGACCACGGACACAATACAGCAAGAATCAACATCGAACACGAACAGATTGCAAATGAGTCGCAGTGATCAAGTGGCCACGCACGCACTGACCTTGCCGTCGTCAGGGAGGGCGAGGGCAGTGGCGAGCAGCGAGTAGCCGGTGAAGACGCCGACCTCGACGGCGTTCTTGGCGCCGAGCATCTGGATGAGGAGCCCCAGAAGCTGCACCTCGTCCGGCGACGCCGCCATGCCAGCCCTGCAGCCAGTGCACCGGGACAAACGTCAAACACGTGCCGTGCAAGAGGAAGGAACGAGCAGGTAGCGGATCCGGGTGGCCGGCCGCGCGAGAGAGCGTGACTCACATGGGGTGGGTGGCGGTGGCGACGCGGAGCTCCCGCAGGCAGTCCGGCTCGCGCGGGAACACGGTGGATTCCAGTATGTACTAGGCGAAGCGAAGCAAAGGTAGTGATCGGTGAGCGCCGCCGTGCGGACGAGGACGAGAGAGTGGTGCTTCGGATGGGTTACCTGGTACAGTGATTGGCTCTTCAGGAGAGTCTTGCTGTGGAGGCTGCCGGGAGCAGCCGCGTTCTTGCCTTCTCCTCCAGCGCCGGTGGAAGCCATCCTCCGACGGACGGCGATGTTGTTGCGTGGAGGTCGGAAGGACTTGCTTTGTTGTCTTCAACTTGCCGCGACCGGAGGGTAGGCAATCATTACCCATCATTCTATACTCCTATTTTTTTAGCACAAGAAAATCATTCTATATACACCTTTTTCTATAATAAATAAATAGGAGACGTGCGGGCCTCCACCATATCTGATTGGGCTCTGAACTGTAATGTGAGATGTCTTTTATGGTCCAACAGGCCCAAAGGACCGAAAGGCGCGAGACATAGAGACAGAGCGCCAGGCAATCTCAAAAAAAAAAAAAAAAAAAAAAAAAATGCTGTGTCACAAGCTGTTCATGAGAAGATGAGATGCTTACTCCGGCGGCACGCGGAACAATCTAGGAGCCATGCCATTTCTGTGAAGGCAGGGGTAGGAAAAAGGCAAGGACAGTGTCACAATAGCCTCATTTGCATCACTGCAATTTGCATGGGAGATCAAAGAACAACAGTACAGTACATGCGCATGATCATGAGTACAGCCTGAACTTCTGAATGCCGATGGACAATGGCGCCTCATTAGTCATTCCATGCATAATGTATGTAAAGATCGGAATAAAACTTCCTTTTTAGAAATCCTTTCTGCTAACCAACAGATCGAGGAGACGAGACGATGGGTCCGAGAGTCACACCTGATGCATTCTGATTTCTGTCCATGGTATTTATGCCCGGCCATGACCATGGTTGCCGCTAGCCTGCTGCTGCTGCTGGCACTAAGGTAGCTTAGGACCTTGATCGGCACCTCTGCTGGGCATGGACGTGACCTTCGTGTGCTCAGGCGAGGAGGCCTTCAAGATGGAGGTAGGCTACTTCGACACCGTGCAGGACGTCAAGGAGAAGCTCCAGAGCCGCCGAGGCTGGCCCGCGGCCACCACGTCGCTCCTCCACAACGGCGCCGTGCTCGAGGACGACGTCGACGTCGACGGCAGCGGCATCGAGCGGCACGGCGTCGTCGAGGGCTCCGTCATCCACGTCGCCTGCCTCCTCGACGGCCATCAGCACCAGCAGCCGCAGCAGAACAAGAGGAGGACGGAGAAGAGGAAGAGGCGTGGTGGCGAGGCCTCGCCGCCGCCGCTGCGGGTGACCGCCGTGTCGCGGTGCGGCGAGGGCCGCGTGGAAGTGGCCGTGGCCGCGCGCGCCGCTGTGTCGGTGCTGCGGGCGGAGCTGGAGCGCGCGCGCCTGGCCGGGGCTCGGTTCCCGCTCCGCGCGACGGCGCCTACTTCTTCATACATGGACAGAGCGTCATGGACGAGTCGCGGTCCTTCGAGTGGCACGGTGTGGCCACCGGCGACGAGGTCGTCGTGTTCGACGGATCCGTGACGAGGAACCCCGCGTAGACTAGTTGGCGGCTTGTGGTTGGTGGCGGCGCTTGCACACGTGCCCGCCGTCGCCTACGACCGGTGCAAACCGCCATGCCCTGGTTCGTGAATCTTTACATGTCAAAATGCACCTTGATTCTTCTGCGCTCCATGGACATGGAGACTTGGAGACAACACAGCCTTCAGGGTTTCAGTACTGGTAGGAACAACAAGGTCTTCGATGGCGTCAGACAGTGGCAACCAGCCTGCGAATCCATACAAAATTGCCGTCAGACAGTGGTTTGAAGTTTGAACACTTGATTTCATCAGTAGCAGGCCTGAAATACAAGGAGGAGCTAGAAACGGTAAAACACAACCGGTTTATGCCCAAATTTCAAACCAAATTCAAATGTAACCAGCATTGTTATCAAAAAAAAAAATGTAACCCGCATTCTACGGTACTACTTTTATATGACAACTGCAACTTCGGTGTGCAGTGTGCTTGTAATATGTGCAGACTGCTGCTTTTTCTTCGAGAAGGTTTGATCCTACAAGGCTACAACTTTCCATTGTCTAAAAAATGATGAACTGGTAAATCTGGCTGCACAATTGATCAGATTTGTATTCACACCAGAATTTTTGATTGATCGTTTTCCAATTTCGATAGTCTCAAAAACACTGAAAAGTATCCTTTCCCCTGATTACACCAGCACGACAGGGTATCATCCCTCAGCATTCTTTGCTTCAAAGAGATGCATGAGCAGAAAAAATAAAATAAAACTAAGAATTGGACGATCCATGAACACTAGAACAAAGCCATGTTGCAGTGTCGCTATCATGTATACAAGCTGAAGCAAATCTATCCCTTTTCTTGTTCCTATTTATTTACATCTGATGACCAAAAAGGAGGCCTGCTCTCAATATCTGTTGGTAAGCTGGTGGAGATGCATTTGCCATTGGGAAGAGTTGTTGCGAGCCAGGCTCTACCTTTGGTTCTCCTGGCATCATAAGCCCTGGGTATCCTTGCATAGCTGATGAATTTCCAACCATCTTTGTAGGGGCAAGTGATCCTAGAGGGGGGCATTGGGATCGTCATGCCTGGCGGAACCATCCCGAAGCGGAAATTGCCAGTTGTTGGTCCCAACTGTCCGCTCGGTGGCAGACCGAAGGAGCCGAAAGGAGAAGCCGCACCAAAGTGAGCAAAGCTGGCTTGTGCAGCTTCTTGCCTACGGTGAGAACCACCAGCTTGTGGTGCAGATGGCGCGCTGCCAGAACCAGAACTGCCTTGCCCACTATTTCTGGCTGCTGGAACTTCATGGTTGTGCTTTCCCTCATATGTTGTGATGACTGATTTCAGATCATGTGATGCTCTTTCCACATGCTTGCGCACTGAACAGCCCGGGTGTGTACACTTGTAGTAGCTCCTGCAGACAGGTGAATCAATGTTACTAATTTCAGGGGATGGATTACAGTTAAGCAGTGTAAGAAATGGTAGTAAAAGTGTGACCTCGGATTTGGATTGCCCTTAACAACCTTCTGCCCATACTTGCGCCACCGGTAACCGTCATCAAGAATGTCTACCTCACTTGTGGTCTGAACAACAACCCTAGGCTCCCGAACAGCTCTTGAGGCTGCAGTCCCCATGTCAATGGTACTGGTGGTGGAGGTAGTAGTAATAGCAGTAGCTCCTAATGCATCTAGTTCCAGCTTCCTGAAAAAATGTATCAGTGAATTCAGTACAATGTCTGCATCAAGTCTTAAGTGGTTAAATGATGGACAATATTAACCTTCGTTTAGACACAGTCTCATCTTCATCACCATCACACTCTATAGAAACAGTACCATGCGTTGCCCTTTCCTCCTCTTCATTAGACAGTGTTGACGAGACATCAACTGCATCTTGAGACTCCAGGAGAGATGCATCACTATGCGCTGATACAGGAAGAAAAGTAGCTGATCTAGCCTCCACACGTTTGCCTTGCACCTGTATATTTGTCTCGTCAGCTAGCTGTTGGTCAGCTGAATAGTGACTATCACTGAACATGGAGCTAGACGTCTTCGCTTTAACAATTGTTGCACTAGTGTTATCCTTGACTGCGGTAAAAAGCTTGACTGAAGACTAGATTCCTGCTGATGAATATTCGACAAGGACTGCTTTTGCTGATAGGCACCATAGTCCTGTAGATCAAAACTTTTTTCAGGCACATGCATCAATTAAAAGGTATTTTACACAAAAAAAAAAAAAAAAAGAGGATATTTTGGGGGTGAGGTTGGCATTAGAAGGAAGCCAAATAGTACTATAACACTGCACTGTAAAAGGAGGGAAAATACAGGTAGACACTAACAATCAAGGAAATCACCTTTTTGCAGTAGAGAAACCTGTTTGTTCAGAACCTAAGTGGGGTTGGAAAGAAAACACATCATTATCAAATGTAGAATCTTCAGTTATCTTGGCAGCTGGTGGTACTGTTGACTTATCATTCGTAGCCATCCAAGATGGTAATGTGCCAGTGGTAGGAGAAGGCTGTGCCTGCAATATCATAATTAACCAATTCAGTTAAGTCCGCATGGCAAAGATTAAAGGGCAGGCACAGAGATGAAATTGTAAGTGTTGGTCCAAAATTAGCAGCTATAGAATCAAAACAGAAGCCAAGCTTCTAAGACACCAATCAGAGGACTATATATTTCTAATATAACAATGTTTTGCACAGTACACAACAATCGCTGCTGTAGTCACATGCATAAGTATACTGCAGAAAATAATGTTCTATACAGTAGGCACCAATCAATGTTTTTGTGTACTGTACCAAATTCAATGTCTGAAAACTGCAATATGAAAGCCTTCAGTGCTTGCTCCAATTATGACTTTATTTCAACCTTGGATAATAGTGTAACAGATAAATCTTGAGAGCACAAGAAAGCAATTAAAGAAATATCACATACCATTTTATTGTAGAGAAAAACAGGAGACTCAAGAAGTGTTGTTGGACTTAGACCAGGTGGGATTGACACAGGAGATCGAATAACTGCGGATGAACCAACTCGAGAAGTATCAATTTTTGCGACACTGAAACCTGCTCTGGCAGCCCTGCGCTCCGCCAAACCACCAATGGAGTTTGATTTATGATTAGCACTGAACAAATTTGGCTTCAGGGTGGAGCCCATTTGAAATGGGTCATTGACAGCATGAGCAGGGACCTCATCGCTTGAATTCACAACTTCTCTGCTCTTTTCGGATTGATCATGGGGCTTGTTGGTGCCATGCTCACTGAAAAAACCAGAGAATGGCTCGGAGCTGAATTCTTCATTCAGGAAGCTTGACATGAGTGTTCTTGGGCTTGGTGTAGGGGCGGCAACCATTCGTCGATGAGGGATCCATGGTTACTTGCGCCGGCCATGCCAGAAATCTCTCCCAACTGAAACGTGGGCCAGGTAATACGTGTCACGTTAGTCCTGTTGAAACATTAGGTTGCCCGGTACGGTAGGAAAATTGAGCAAAAAACAGCCAATAGAACACGTTGAACATCGAGGAAATCTCTGCCTTTTATTCTCTTTACATATCGAGGAAAATAAGAGGTGAATACCAATCAGGATCATATGGCAGAAGAAATTAGCCAAAAGGCAGAACGGAAAAAGTCAAATAAATTGTGTATGGCCAGGCCAGTAGCACACAGAGCAACTGAACAACTCCAGTAAACAAACGTCAACTAAAATAAATTGAGATGACACACAAGTCAAATACAGGAGTTGAAGAGTTGCCAAATCAACAAAATTCTCCAGAAAATTCAATTACGATTGACCGAAAACACACATTCGCATGCAGATTGAAGAACACGTATTACAGCCCAAGCAAGTAAATTGCAAATCAAGCTGCAAACTTTGCCCCAAGAAAGCACTGAATCCCCGCAACTGAAATGAGAAAAATAAAATCCAAAGACACCAACTTTGCGATCCCCAAACGATCTCATCAATCCCCAACAACTCCAAAAAGAAAGAGCAAAATTCTATGCCGACCTATCCGCCTTCATCATAAACACAGATAGAAGAAAAAAAAGTACAGTCGTCAAAATAGACAGGAGAAGACTTGCAACTGGCACCTGAACTGGGAAGGGCAACGTATGTCTCCAGTACCAAATGATTTGAGTCGAGTCCTCTTCTCCCCGCCGAAAGCGAAGCAGCAGAGCGCGACAAGCAGGCCGTCAGGTACAGGCACGGATCATGTGAACGGAAAATTCCTCCTGCAAGAACACGAAGAGTCTCGTTAAAAATGGGGGACTGACTCCCTTTATCGATGTTCTTGTGTGCCTCGCTCGCTCGCCCGCCCTTCCACCAACCTACCAAAAAGGCTACTACTACACACGAGGGGAACGACGACGACGAAGATCTCAGGGGCACAAATGGAGCTGCTGAGCTTCCATTCCACCAACCAAAGAACACCCTAAGAGAAGAAGAAAGGAGTCGGGAATGGAGGAAAGAAACTCCCACCAAAGTAAGATTTTGCTCCCTCTTTCCGCCTTTCGTTCTCCAGCCTCTCGGTTCTCCGGGCGCTACTTTTTAGAGAGAGAAGAGGGAGAGCCAGGGGGAGAAGAGTAGGAGAGAGAAAGGCGGTTTGACCGAGGAGGCGAAGGGGTGGGAAGGAAGACTTGGATAGTGGAGGATCTTTTGTGCAGACGAGGGATGCCTCTTAAATGCCAAAATGCTGTGGGTCTACTAGTCTCCTGTGTCTCTGGTTTCAATTTTTCAACTCTCTTCCCTCTCTAGTCTTTTCATAAAAAAAAAACTACACTGGGTGCGTTTAACACCCAAAATTTGGGCCTTGTTTAGATGGCTAAAAATTGTAACTGAATGTCACATCGTACATTGTAGCACGTTTCGTTTGTTAATGGTAAATATTATCCTACCATGGCGTAACTAGACTCAAAAGAATCGTCTCGTAATGTACATCTAAACTGTGTAATTAGTTATTTTTTTTACCTACATTTAATACTCCAAGCATATGTCTTTTTGTGTATTTAATGTGATGTGATGGAGAGAAAGTGGAAAAAAGGTTAGAAATTTTAGCCATCTAAACAAGGCCTTGGTGCAAAATTTTGGACGGATGTCACATCGCATTATTTTGAAGCACATTTAGTTTGTTAGTGGTAAATATTATCCGGCGTAACTAGGCTCAAAAAGAATCGATCTACGCAATATACATCTAAACTGTGTAATTAGTTTATTTTTTCACCTACATTTCGTACTCCGGACATGTGCCGACATTTTGATGTGATGGAGAATCTTCTTTTTACATAGTGAAATTTGGGGAGAAATTTGGAGCTCTAAACACACCCACTATCTTTTCTCTCACTAGTCCCTCCCAACTGGCTATGGAATCTGTACAAGGTGATTTCTTTTTTTTTCTCAATAGGTTTTTTTTTTTTTCCTTCGCTTGATCTTATGTGAACACTATTGAATGAAAATGAGTCATAGGATTCTTAACCTATGGTGGAAATACGGCACCACTTTTGCCTCACTTTCGCCCTAGCTGTGAGCTCGTACGTATTCCCCTTGACCACCGCCATAGCGCGCTACTCTACTCACGCGGCAGCCAAATCAAAATATACATTGGTTAGTGCTAAATGTGTCAAGGAGATCAATGTTACTGACAATCCGAGAACATTCTCAGAAAGAACAGTAAAGGTCTAGTACACTGATATAACAAACAATAAAGAATCTATCTATCTATGTCTAATCTGAAATCTATAGTTAGGAGTACAACTTTGGAAGCATCACCTTTGATGGCTCTCTGTAAATAAATAAAACAAAAATGAAAGGTGAGATGAAGCATCAAAACTAGTAAGCCTGTCAAACAATGCACGCCCAATGCTAATTATTTTACGGACAATATGCGAAGGTGTAAAGTTTGACCGCACAAAAAAAATCATACTCCATACAAACGTAAACGTTCAGATACACACGTCTACTTACCCATATAAACGTTCAGATACACGAAGTTCAAGAGTGTGGATCGGTGGAATCAGTGACGGGGGACGGATAAAAATCAAGGTGTGGCAAAGTTGATGATCTTCACACAAATAAACTTTTTATTTATAGTGTAAGTACCTGATTTCATAAAATATTTGCCCCCTCCAGTTTAGATGTAGAGGGTTTTCTTTTTCTAAATTCCTCTACCATCAAATGATCTGAGAATTTAAAGAATTTAATTATCGGGAAAAACAAGACCATGCTCCTACGCCACTGGGTGGAATATCCAACACAAGCATTTTGTTCTCGACCGATATTATTCCTACAATATGAATAAAATATAATGATAAATATGATCCGCTATGCCGAATCAAGATAAACCTTGATGTGGTGCGTTTTTTATGTAAATGTTCAAACATACACGTGCACTTATCCATTTGAAGAGAGCGAGGGTGGGTCGGCGGAATCCCAACCATAGTCAATATGCCGCGTGGAACGAAACCAACAAAATAACGAATAAATACAATCCATCATGCTGATTCAAAAACTGAAATCCAGTGTAGTGTGTGTAAACGTAAATGTCTAGACACGCGCGTGCACTTATCCATTTAAATGCACATGCATACATCTTGACCTAATAAATGACTTCAAGAGAGTAGGTTGGCAAAATCTCAGCCATAGTCGGCAACGGTTATGCCGCTTGTATCGAAAAACCGAAAATAGCGATAATATATTCCACTATGTCGATTCAGAAACTGAAACGTAAACGTCTAGACATACATGTTGCACTTATCTATTTAAACGCACATGCACACATCTTGACCCCATGAATGACTTCAAGAGAGTAGGTTGGCAAAATCTCAACCATAGCCACCTGTAATGAAACCGAAAAAAAATAAGATAAATAAAATCTACTATGTTGATTCATAAACTAAAGCCCTAGTTTAGTGTGTACAAACGTAAACATCCGCACATACGTGCTCTTATCTATTTAAACGCACATATACATACATCTTGACCCATGATTGATTTCAAGAGAGTAGGTTGGCAAAATCTCAACCATAGCCATAGATGGTTATGCCGCCTGTAACGAAACCAAAAAAAATACAATGCACTATGTCAAATCAGAAACTGAAACCTAGTGTGTACAAACGTAAACGTCAAGCATACATGTGCACTTTATCTGTTTTAAACACACGTGTGTTGTAAAAAAACGCACATGCATACATGTTGTCCCATAAATGACTTCATGAGAGTAGGTTAGTGAAATCTCAACCATAGACATTTTGTTATTGATGAATATAGTGCCCCTATAACAAAAGGAAAATTTAATAATAAGTACAATTCACTATGCTCAATTAGGAAACACAAACGACATAGATGTCAAGTTTCACCATAGGAACTATACCACTGATCCGTGGATTACACTTGATGCGAATAGCCAAATCTTCCAAGGAACTGTATCTTGTACGCATCAATGAATATATGTGGCGCCCAATATAAAGCTCAATTACCAGAAAAAATACTATATATATTGTCATGTCAAGTCAGTACTATTTGCAAATGTGGAGGTCGCTTTCAGATATGTTCTTGTCCAAATGGATGCAAACGGGGGCGCTTGTGATTCCGCGACAGGTTTCAGCAAATTAGGTGTGGAAAGTCCCTCTTTGGGTCCATGCATTCCTCTCGTCAAGGAAAATATGCCTCTTGGCATGAGCGCACGGTTGGTGAAATGCAACTTTTTTGCAACAGGATTAGGTGTCATGTTTTGGGAATATACAGCACACACGCACAAAAGAAAAAGTCATTTGTTAAGTGAATAAAGAGCTATTATTTGGTCTGGGTCGTGCTCTTAAATTTGTATCTGACCTTTTCTGGCCGAAAACGTGGTTTTACTTAAGGAGACTAAAACTAGTATGAAATTTAGGGGTGTTTGGTTTAGAAGTCCTAGCACTTTTTTTTTTTAGTCCATGGGAAATTTTTAAACTTTTAACGAAAAGTAGTAAAAAGTCCTACCTTTTTGGTTTGGTACGGTTTTTTAGTCTCAACACCAAAAAGTCCCTAAACCAAACAGTCATCTTTGCACTGTCAAAAGCCGGTAAACAAAAATTGTGCCAAATAGGCCCAAAATGGTGGAAGGAACCATTGAAATGCATGTCTATGACGAGGCTTGAATATGGAAAGCCAAATCATGGAACAATTGCTTCCAGACCATTGAAGCTGAACTAAATCATCATCATGGGCCTGATGGCCAAAGCTCATTTGCCAAACTTCGAGTGACGCTACCGAGCACTGCGTAGTGAGACAGAATCAGACATCACAATCATCTGGTGTACGGTGTACCAGGCAAGTACACTGGGCAAGGCAAGCACGAGAGCTTGTAGAGGGGAACCATTCATGCCCCTTGCGCTGCCGTCTGTGGTGTGTGAGTGAGTAGACAGATCGACTTGTGGAGGCGCCACGGCTGTTCAACCCTCGCTTTTGTCTTGTCTCTGACCAGTGCCGCCAAGTGCAAAGCCTGCAGCGCATGTGCCTCCAATCTCTCGCTCGAAAGTCGGGATCAACAGCAAGGGAATAAACCGTACTGACAAGACACAAGAGTTCTTGTGTCATACAGAATGACCCGGTCCAAAATCCTCATGGCCATACTCGAATTCGCCAAAATTTCAACAGAACAGTTCAGATTGCCGCTAAATCTATAAACTTCGAAATTCGACCTGATTTGTTTTGCGACCTCCCTAAGTATTTGTTTGCCACCTCCCGCATCACTCTGGGCACAAAAAAATAAAAAAAAAACCGAGAACCGAAACAAAAATCACTTACCCGGTCGGGTTCGGTTTACGCTCGGTTCTAGGTTTCCGGAACCAAAATTTTGTTGGTTAGTTCGTTCCCCAACTCGGGTAATCGAATTAACCTCAGATTACCCGAAATTTTCATAAGACTCAATACATCCATGCATTTAGCCCAAGCCCGATCATCAGAAACCCTAGCGACACTCTGTCTATCCCCCACTCACACTCGTCCGGTCGCCCTCTCCCACTCACCCCGTGTAAATTAAGCCCGCGACGCCCTCCACCGCTCCAGGCTCCGGCGCCCGGCGTCGGCCGACCGCCATCCGCCCGCCCCACCGCGGCCATCCCTCGATCCCTCCCCACGGCACCGCCCGCCATCCTCTCCCCGCCGGCCTCCGCATCTCGTGACCCGCTCCCAGCGCCCGCGTCATCCCTCGGTCCCTCCCCACCGGCCTCCGCATCTCCATGACTCGAAGCATCCGGGCATCCACGACCCCCCACACCCCCCCGACGCCGAAGCCGCAACGCGGTGGGCGGGAGTACAAGACACATCCCCAATTATTTTTGAACTGTGAAACAATCGGTTCCATTCGATTAGACCCGAAACCGAACCGGATTACCCCGAAACCGAAATACCTGTTCGAAGTTTTCCTAGGAACCAATGGTGCCGTGTTCTCTTCGGAACCGAATTAGCTAGGGAACCAGAAGAACCGAACCGACGGTCTCGGGTACCGATTGCCCGAGTGACCTCCACGGTTACTATGAATAATAATATTATTAGATTAGATAGCGATCTATTCATACAATCACGAGCAGGAGTGCTTAGGAACAAGCTCACCCGGAGATTTAATTTTCATACTTGAGCTTTAGTAATTGTCCCTTACATAGCAACTTGAGTAGTGTTGTGTGTTTCAAAATGTGTTTGTTTTATCTACATGTTCGGGTTACTTTAATATATTTATACAAAAACATAATATGTGGGTTGTTATTCCAGTCTTAGCGGGGCTTCATGAGAGTTTTATGGGCATTGAATATGTTGATATGGCACTATATTGATGAAGACTGAGGTGATAAAAAAGTTTTATGAAAGTAGAGAGAGTTTTATAGAAAAAAACTCTTAGCTGTTTCCAAAATAAGGATGCATTGGAAAACAGACCATGACATTTCCAGTGAGACTAGGCTCAGTGAAATGATGAGGCATATCGTGTGAGTCTTAAAAAGTGCTTTAAATTGAGCTAAAAAGTGCTTTAAATTGAGCTAAACGCGTTGCATGACGGCAAATGCATAGGAGGTGACATGGATGCTCACATAAGTCCTCTTTGACTGAACTTCTCTCTAGGGGCTTCAGCTTTAGTTTATTTGCTTTTTAGATGATGATGAAGCTGTAAAAACAGTAGCTCATAAAACGGCTCTGCGAGAGAAACCCCTGTTTTCTTTTACTAGAAGGAAGAAATCATATCTTAACTTGTTATAGATGAAGTAGCTTGCAAAGAAGCACTATTTTAATAGGGTCACGTTGCAGACCAAACCTGATGATAAGAAGAAAATACAAAAATGGTAGGAATAATTTCTAGGAACTGGGACGTGGATAATATGATGCTGTATTTTTGGCGCCAGCCCTGGAGGGCATTTGTGGACAGATGGAGCTGTCTTTCACCAATGGGCGTGTGAAAGCATCTCTGCACAAGGCAACAAGGATTCGCCCAAATCGCGTCCCTGAATCCAGGCGCACGGGCGGCGAAAAACTAAACTATTCGGCCTTGTAATCCACGTCTAATCTTCCTCGGAGGCGCCAATTTGATGGATCCTAGGAACGGCCAGAACGCTCTGTACGACTGACGACTGTATGTACTGTATATCTGATGAAATGAGAAGAAACTTCCTGTGATGTACCTGGAGAGCTTTGTTTAATGCTGGCATTGGCAGTCCATGGATGACCTGTTTTTGTTAGCGACCTGAGCTGCAATTCTTCCATCACTAGCAAGTTTATTTATTTTTCTGATAGGATGGTACGAGTTGGTCTCGTACAAGTCAGGAGATGAGCTGATGTGATGTTTTCATTTGGTCTGTCCAGTTAGAGAGCACACACATGGGGCAAGCAAGCAAGCGCGATTAACGTAGTACGAGAGGCTAGACGACACGCATCATATGGAGTAACGACGGAATTAACAAGTCTTTGGCTGAGGTTATCCTGCGTTTCTTTCTCCCTAACAAGCGATAGCTGAAGAAGATGCTGACGCGCTTACCTTAGCCACCACCAGCTAGAAGGCATCACCGTAAAACGAGGTGATACACACCGAAGCTCTGGTCAAAGGGAGATTGTTATTCACTTGGTATCTTAGGAAGACGATAAACAACATGTAATCACTACGGGTCAAGATGAGACTCCATCAATCATTTAGAGTATACATACACCACTGGTATTTGGAAGCATTTGCAAGCACGAACACACGATCGCCTCACGTGGTGTCACATGCCCGAGCAAAGACTTTGGCACGCAACCTGCAAAAACAAATTGCAAACGGTGGCTCTTAGTTACAAACAGTAATCTCTGTCGTGATGCTGGTGTAGTGTGGCTTAGCAAGCTTCTCCATCAATCCAACGCAGATGCAGTCGAGCAGTGGAGCAAAGGAGCGGACGGAAGCAAAGCCGCGTGATCTGGTGGCCTCTTTGTTTGATTATTCCCTTCCCGCGGCTTTTGTTTGGCCTGACATGGAAGTGGAACCGGATCCTCGCTAATCTGGCCGACAGTCCCGGCCTAGGCCGAGTAAACAACTAGGAGTACAACGGGATACTATATAGAATTAGAATGGCACACACTGAATTATTCAGAAGCAACCTGACGAGAGGGAGAGCCCAACCACAGCCACCACAGCAATGATCCTCCCCGTGCATAGAATTCTGCTCAATGATGGCGGTTTGCGTCGCACGAGAGCCAGAGAGAATGATAATCTGCACGCAATTAAGTGAAGATTCCTTCTCTTAACGCACCACTAACCAAATGATGATTAGCCAAGAGCCCAAGGCGCCATCGAGCTCTTAAACTGGTTGACAGAGCGAGGAAAGGACCACCGCAAACGCTGGACCAGCCAACAGCGACGTGCTGCTGCTGACAGGACAGGTCCAGTCAGTGCACAGTGGGTTTATCATTCATCCCGAGAGCGATCATGGCGGTTTGGACTTGTGTTCAGACGAATCTGCAACAGGATTTCAGAGTTCAGAGTTTCAGATTTCAGAGTTGCAGGATGTTGTACCCAACCCAACCGCAGCAGGCTGAGCAGCTGAGGTTTCTGTTTTGATCACTGGTGTTCAGTACTGCTGTTCATGGCACTGGTTGTCAAGAAAATGAAGGAAATTTGCACGACATCCTTGCTCCGCAGTTCCGGTCGAACTCGATGGATGAAGGAAATTCAGAGGTTAACTGTACATACAGTATGTAGTTTCAGTCATCCGTGCAGATTGGGGAATTTTTCGTTTTGCGTTCTGCAATGGTTTCTTGATGAGCATTGGCAGGCACCAAACTTGGTCCCTCGACGTGTCACTTCGGCGCCGAAATGCGCACTCGCTGCTTTGCCCTCTGCTGCACCACCATTGCTGGAAAAGTAAAAGTTCCTCGGTCCGGGGGCACACCAACCTCTTCTGCTAAATGCAGTAGTACTAGTACCTTGATAACGACAAGTTCCAGCTTCTCCGGTGAATGTCATCAAGATGGAATTCTATGCGCAAAGCAGGAACTTAACGTGCCAGGATAAACAAGTTCATCTCAAAACCACAAGCACGCAGTAATAGTATGTTTTAGAGTGAGTTAAGTAGAAGATAACTGACTGCAAAAACGGTTGCCAGTTTTAACTGTTCATCTTTTGTGAACCGTGAGACAACGAGCAGACATTTGCTATTATGTTCACGAGAGCGCATAGTAAGAGTAGGCCACAAAAGATGCATCATCATATACAGAAATACTCAACACACTGGTCTGTGGAGCTCAACGTGGGATGCAATTTATTTTCAGTGAGGTTATGAGAGTAGATGTGCTGAAAAAGTGGGAGGGAAGGAACAACAGATGAGAAGAGCAAAATGTCACATATTGCTGTCATTATGAACAAAAATGGAAATAACACGAGTCTTGATTGATGTACAGCTGCTAATCCTGTGAGTTAAGTTTGCATATATTTGTGGCCTTGTGGGCGCACCACTGGACAAAAAACAACCACAAGTCCGTACTGATGAAAATAGCATTTCAAAGGATATATGATGATCACAACAACTTAAACACATCATTTGCAGAGACGGTGATGACTTGTAAATATCTTAATCAAGGGCATGTGCATCATTGCTGGAAACTTTTTAAACACAAGAGATGATGATCCTAAAATGAAAACCCATTACACTTCTCCAAAAGTTAGGTCCCGGTCCCTCTCAACAATACCATGCAGTCAGTTTCTTCATAATACTAGAGGAAGGACCTACAAATAATGGATATCTGCAATCAATGTGTATGTGGTGTAAACCAAAACATATATAGGCAACTGCAGGTCCCTGAAGCTGCAACTGTGATGATGTAAATATAGAAAGTCAGGTCTAGTATA
The DNA here is from genome assembly GCA_015847255.1 of Hyparrhenia diplandra. Classification (NCBI taxonomy): domain Eukaryota; kingdom Viridiplantae; phylum Streptophyta; class Magnoliopsida; order Poales; family Poaceae; genus Hyparrhenia; species Hyparrhenia diplandra. The sequence continues at coordinate 181,817 of JADLZK010012657.1, read as the reverse complement.
TTTGCTCCTTCAGATTCAGTTTCATAAATTCAGGTTTTCAGATTTGAGGATGGTGAATGTTCTTGTCATGTGAGGCACAGTGATGATAGAATTAAAGCAGAGTTCATGCACCCATGATTCGTAGTTTTGACATTAACAGAGTACGTCATACAAGACTAATTTTGTAGGAAATGTAGCCTCCAACTCCAAGAAGAATTTTAGGTGCTGCAGTAAGTAGCACTCATAATTCTAGTCCAGGACTAATTCTGAAGACTGCGTGTTCCTTTTCCTGAACCTCAGGGCACGTAGTGATGACTCCACAACATTGAACTAAATTGTGATCATGTGATACCTCAGAAAGCAGCGGGGCTATCATCCAATTGTTTCTCATCCTCTATCTCCACCTCCAAGATTTCCTGGAATAAAAATAGGCCTCAATGATCACGAGCTACACCTTGATTAACACACATTTCATTTCCTGCACCGGCCCACCCTACACTTCGTCGAAGCGAGGACAAGAGCACTCACCGGAATGCGGTTCTTGAGGTAGTTTCCGATCCGAGCGACCACGGTGGCGCGGGTGTGCCAGAACTTGCCCTTGAGCCGGAGCTTCACGTACGGCCCGTCCAACTCCGCGAGATCAACTTGCCCTGCAACCACCAAAGAACCACCCGCGAGAAGAAGAATTCACAATCCATTTCTTGGTAAAACTAACACTACAGCATCTTCTGGGTAAGCGTTCGGTCTGGCTTTCACCTGTGATGCCCACCGACGTGTCGAACAGCTGCCCCAACTGACGTGCAGAATTCAGACCAACGACAGCGTTAGCTTCGAGCCTGCAACGACATTTCGATGGGTGTAGGGGAGAGAAGGGGAATCAGTTCAGTTTCCTTGCCTCGGATTTGGCTTCGTCTAGGGCCAGCCGGACGTTGTCCTCGGTGAGGTCGAGCGACGCGGTAATCGCCCCGGCGGCCGCGCGGCTCCGCCGGCCCCGTCGTCGTTGGTACCGTACGGCGCGTGCCCCTGCTGCAGTTGTGAGCCGCGGTGCACACACGTAGGCCGTAGTGGCGAAGAATGGCGGCGGCGTGGAGGTGGATAGCGGAGCGGGCACCGCGAGGGGCGGGCGCGGAGGACGGCGGCGAAGGCCATGGCCGTTGCGGGCGCGGGGGCGGAGAGCAGCCGCTGCCAGGTGGGGCCTCCTTATCCTGTTAGCCCTGTGACGTTGAGGGGCGCGGTGCCGTTGATGTGATAAGAGTCCAGGAGGCCAGAGATTCAGAATTTAGTATGTGGGATGACCCCTGCTTAATTATCTCATCTTAATTTTTTCTTGATTCTTGTAATCAAGTTTTTATAGATTTGTGATTTATTAAAGATGTGGTATACGCAATGCCTTACATATATATTTCTGTAATATAGTACAAATTATTTTAACAAATAGTCAGTATATTTGTAATATATTACCGTCTCATTTTTTTTTATGTTTTTGTTGCAAAATAAAAGAGCACATGACCAATTTATGAGGGGTAAGCTTACCACCGAGTTTGCTAGTCATTTTTCTCTATGTTTTTGTTGCAAAAATAAAGGGCACATTCATTCACCAATTTATGATGGGTAAGTTGTCAGCTAGATTCCACTAGTTGTGTCATTTCAACCTAGTTAATTTAGGGTTGAGCAAGTAGGATGTGAACTAGTTCACATCTCACTTGAATACACCCGATGGGTACCCGTCGAAATTTGATAATAAATTATACATACTTTCAAACAAATCTTCATTTCATAGAAAAAAATAGTGGACGCAAGATTTGTTTTTTTCAGTTCAGAAAGAGGGCATCCAACTAAATAAGAATTGTGATTAACTCTAAAATCTAACATAAAAAACCATGTCATCCACTAGGTTTTCTTTTAAGATTATGTAATGCGACGCAGACTGTTACAACGGTACACACTCACCGCCCTATGAATACAAGCAAACTCTATTCATATGATTTTTTTCAAAGACTGTAAAAAAAGGATTTTTCAAAAATTAACACAAGCTCTTCGGTCAAAAAAATTAACACAAGCTGTCGATGCATGTTTTATCTATGATTTGGGCTGGCCCATGTTGGTTGTTAACTGGTGATTAGTGGGCCGTGCTTGTAAGGAAACTGTGCGCTGCGGTTTATGTGGCCCAACCAAGTTATAGCAGCTCTTTCTCCCCATCTCCTCCCTCCCCAACCGCCGGCGCGCAGAGGTCGCCTCGCGCCGCCGCAAGCGCGCCCTCGCCAGCGACCGGAGCCTCACCCGCGAAGGCACACCTTCCTCTGCTTCCTTCTCCGCCAGCGAGCTTCTCGTCCCACCTGGGGCGTAGTCCTTCCAGAGTCGAATGGCTTCCCCGCCCTCATCCCCCACCGTCGCGCCGCCAGAGCCTGTGACCCCGCCGTCCCCAAGGACCATCAAAGACGGCGCCATCTCCGGCACGCTACCAGAAGCCGAGTCCTTCGCCGTGCACTACCCGGGCTACCCTCCTCCCCTCCCGCGCCGCCCGCACCTAGGCGGTCTCCCCGGCATCGCCAAGGTCCGGAGCTCCGACCCCAGCGCCCGCCTCGAGCTCCGCTTCCGCCCCGAGGACCCCTACTGCCATCCAGCCTTCGGCGAGTCCCGCGCCTCCACCGGCCTTCTGCTGCGCCTCTCCAAGCGTAAAGGGAGCTGCGGCACCTTGCGCCGAGGTGGTGGCTCGTGTCCAGACTGCTTACCACTTCGAAGGTATGGCAGACTTTCAACATGTTGTTCCAGTGCACGCTGCACAAACGAGGAAAAGAAATCGTTCAGATTATCAAAATGACGATGGAAATTTGGATACGACTGGACATCATGAGGGAGATGGAGATGTCATGATGTTGGTGCCCCATTGTTCTCGGTGAAGGATAGGCCAACAAAGATAGCGCTTCTACCATCGTCCAAGGCCCTATCTAAAACCATGTACAGGGGAGTCGTACCAGAACGGTGGGAGATGAAGGTTGGACCAACTCTTGCGCTTCCATTCGACACTCAAGTTGTCCCGGAGAAGATTAATTGGGAAGACCACGTTCGAAAGAATTCTGTAGATTGGGATTGGCAAATGGCTGTCTGCAAATTGTTTGATGAGCGTCCTGTGTGGCCAAGGCAATCACTTTATGAGAGGTTGCTTAATGATGGTGTGCATGTCTCTCAAAACCAATTCAAAAAGGCTTCTGTTTAGAGCTGGATACTACTTCTCCAAAGGACCCTTTTGGAAATTCTGGATCAGAAGAGGATATGACCCTCGTAAAGATTCTGAGTCACGAATATACCAGGAAGTTGATTTTCGCATGCCTTCCGAGCTACGGTATCTTCTAAGGCCAAAGAATTCTGGGTCTCAAAAGTGGGCAGATATGTGCAAGCTTGAAGCAATGCCATCACAGAGTTTCATCTTCCTGCAATTATGTGAACTGAAGGATGACTTTATTCAAGCAGAGATTCAAAAACCTTCTTACCAATCAGTTTGTTCACGTTCTACAGGTTGGTTTTCTAAGCCAATGATCAAAACCCTGAGGTTGCAAGTGACCATAAGGTTCCTCTCTTTGTTGCCTAATGAAGAGGCTAAAACCTTGTTGAGGAATGCTCATGAACTTATTGAAAGGTCCAAGAAGCAGGAAGCCCTTTCGAGATCTGAGCGGTCAAAAGAAGACGATGATGCTGATGAAGTTCCTGCCACACAAACTGGAACTGAGGATCAAATTGGCCCTAACAACTCTGATAGTGAAGATGTGGATGATGAAGAAGAGGAAGAGGAAGAGGAATCGGATGGTTATGATTCTCCTATGGCAGAGGATAATCATGATTTCACATTAGATGATTCCTATACATTTGGTGAAGGCTTCTCAAACGGATACCTTGAAGAAGTACTGCGCCGGCTTGCCATTGCAGGAGGATGGCCAAAACAAATCAGGTGATGCTGCTATCAACGCTGATGCAAGTGATGGGGAGTTTGAAATTTATGAACAGCCCAGCGATGATGAGGATTCTGATGGTTAGTTGGATTTTTATTGGAGCTGTGATCTTCCCCAGCTTCAATTTTTTTAAGCACATAGGAATGGTTCGCATGTACTAGTATGTAAGAACTGCATAGATGGTATATCTGTTAAATTATTTTGGGTACTGAGGAGCTTACTAGTTAAAGAATTTAGTATTTTTTTTTTTTCAAAAGAATATGTACTCCCTCCATATTGAAAAAGGAAGTCGTTTAGGACATCGACACGGTCTCCAAAGTGCAACTTTGACTTCTCTTTTCTATCAAAATATTTATTAAAAAATTATATATGTATACTTTTATGAAAGTATTTTTCAAGACAAATCTATTGATATGATTTTCACATTTCAAAACTCAACGACTTAAAAGTTATTAATCATTTATGTTCCCATGTTTGGCCAAGCCTTTTCAAAACGACTTCCTTTTCAATATGGAGGGAGTACTAGTACTAGTCCTCTGTTAAATGAAACTAGATAGCTCTTGGCGCGTGAGATTGCCAGTGGTTATTTTAGTGTGTTTGGCATGAATCTAAATGCAGAGAAGCTGAAAATTAGTCATGATGTTAACCAGCTAAGTTTTGTGTGGATTTGAGTGAAATAATGTACACAGACATTTGTCTAAATTTCTGGCACACATCTCCAGATATACCCATGCATCAATTGCTTATGTTGGTTTCACGATTACAGCATATATAATCACTGGAGCTGCTCAATGTACAATGTCACACTCGGATAGAAACCTGCATCTCCGAGAGTCATTCCCAACTGCTGCTGACCGTACGTCTTCCTTGGGTAGCTTCGCACGAGTTGATAGCTTCCAATTCCTGGAATGCCCTGGGAGTCCAGGTACCTGTAGACCTCTCTGATGGTGTCCGTGTGATGGAAGCTCTGCTGCCTTCTCTCGCCGTTGGGAAATCTTATCATGACCTGCATCAAAAATGGTCTTGTTCAAACCTGACAGCATAGGCCAGAGAAACCGTATGCGTATTCTACCCTTTCTTTGTACGTCAACACGAACGTTTCTTGAAAAAAAAAAAAAACAAAGAACACTCTGCCATTGCCAGAGAACACTCTTGTTTGTTGAAGCTACCGGTTATCATACCTTGGTGTTTGGTTCAGTTTTGTGTGAAGGTGCAGTTCCCTTCTGTGGGGATGCTCTGATCTGTGTCGTCGTCTTGGTAGGTTCTCTTGGTGCCTGGCCTGCACGTCTTGGGCGAAGCTCGTTGCCTGCTCTCGGCCTGGCAATGGCAGCTCCCTCTTGCTGACTCTTTCGGGACCTTTCTTTCTCCTGCAGCCAAAAGTGTTCAGTAGGCGGCTCGTCAGAGCAGGGAATTCAGTTCAGAGGACTGATATGTGCTGCCATGAAAAGAAAAAAGACTACCTGATCCTTCCGGAGGGACTCCATGTAAGCAGCGTCCTGTTCTTGGCGTAGCCGCTGCGCCGATCTCCACCTCCTCTCTTGTTCCTCTGCTGATCTGGAGGATCGGGCAGCTGGGCCTTGCTCGACTGGCCTGGAGGGTCTGAAAGCCGCGCCCTGCTCGTCAATGGTGCGCTGCAAGATCTCCACCAGCTCTGACGGTGAAACTGGCCCCTCTACCTGCAGCAATGGAGATCACAGATCACAAGGGGTTTGTGTGAGTTGCAGTTCTTGGCACAAACACCGAACATTCCAAAATCACAATCGTTGCAGGCAAAGCCGCAAAGATATGCATTGCGGACTCTGCCGATCGATGTTTAAAAACGACGACGACAGCGTGACAGCCACTACCTGTTGCAGGACGGCGATGCTTTCGTCGGAGACGGGAGCGACGACGGCGCAGAACGGGAAGCTGCCAGGCTGCAGCGAGGCCACCATTCCGGGCCCTTCCCCGGTGCCGGTGACGGCACCCCAGGACACGAAGTTGGCGTCGAGGAACTCCACCACGACGTCGGCGCAGAGCGTCCTCCGGCAGAAGTTCTCGGTGTAGGGGTGAGCCGGGTCGTGGAGGTAGACGAAGACGAGCTTGCCCTCCTCCGCGCGGCCCGCAGCGCGTCGGCGAAGCGGCACCCGTAGAAGAACGGGTGGTGCACGCCGTACTGCTGCTCGAACACGCTGAAGAAGAAGAGCTCCTCGGGGACGAGCGGCGGCGGCGGCGGTACTGGTGGTGGTGGCTGGAGATGGTGCGGGTGGTGGCTCCTCCTCGGGCCGCCGCGGCGGGGATGGACCGAGACAGCCCCTCCATGATGCTCCCCGGCAGCCGAGCCAGCGTCCGGGCGAAGTCGTTGCACGAGTTCCGCAGGCTCTCGCCCGCGCTACTACTGCTCCCTCTAGCCGGACCTGATGACGACGACATGGCTGAGTGCCTGGGTTCTTCTTCAGCAATGCCCGCCGGCCGGCCTCTGCGATCGAGCGGTCGGTCAGGTCAGGTGGGTGAGCATCTGCATCGTTGGCATTTGTTCTTGCAACTAGTTGGAAGGGACTGAACAGCACCGGGCAAAGGAATGGATTATGCTTTGCTCTTTTGTTAAAAAGCCTCGGTGGAATTGAAAGAGGAGGGATTGGGATGCTTTGGGAGCTTCTTTATGTCTTGGCCTCTGATCTGATGCAAAGAACATCGGGTTGGTTCTTTGCTGCTTTTCGAGTTTGAACACAACACTAGTGAGGAGGAATTGTGTGTGCCACAAGCTAGCTGCTAAGCTGGAGCTGCCTTTGCAATGTCCTCCTCTTTTAACCAGGATGTTAACAAAGAACGTCCCTCTTTGCACGTTTCCCACAGTAGTATTGGAAATTCTATGGACAAGTCATCAACGTATCGTTTGATGAGAAAGAAAGAAAGAAAGAAAAGAAGAAATATTGTGTCTTTTTTTTTAGTGGAGAAATATTGTGTCTAGACACTAGACTTGTGTACCACACGGCAAGAGAAAGGCCGGGCCGCCGGGCCGTGGAGTTGGAACCAGCGAAAACTTGGGCCTGCGTGGGCGTGGTTGGCGGACAACTTTCGTTCCATGGGTCGTTTCTTGCCGTTTTTGTCTGCTGGGCGGACCGTAGGCCCATGAACGCGCGTCCGCAAATTCCAATCCTTTCCATGGGTCTTTTTATTTTCGTATATGCTGATTTAAAAATTGGGCCCCATATAATACAACGGAAGTAAAGCTCACCAGCACAAAAAGAAAAACAAAAAAGACAAATCCAGCACCATTCAAGTAGTCACCAAAGACCATACTGATTTGCCTCAAAAAAAAAAAAAAACCCAAAGATCATACTGATGAAGGACGTTATTGCTCATATATATATGATTATTGAGGTCCAACATCTGAGATGCTGATGCTCATACATAGCCTGCGCAGGCCAATTAAGTCCATACATATATAATCGTACTGGTCAATCCATACGTGCTCATGAGAGATCACGAGATATCAGAAAAGCTACAAATTATTACTACGTACGATTATGTAGGTCATGATCATGATCGATGATCGATGAGCGAGGAGGCGTTGCTCGATCTGCATCTCCTGCCGGGGCGACCGGCCGGGCTCTCTCCCCTCCAGCTCAAGCAGGTCCACTGAGCAGGATGGCGGCGGCTTTGGCGTCGAAGGACGCGAAGAAGACCAAGACGGCCGCCGCCCCCCGACGCTGCCGACGAGCAGGTCGTGAGTCGGAGCCGTGACGAGGATGACCCCCACGAAACAGGCGAGGACGCAGTGGATGGCGACGGCGGACGCGAGGGCGACGCAGGCGAGGGCCCGGTGGATCCTCCGGGCGCGGCCCCTCGAGCAGCATCGCCAGCACCGCGGCGCCGGCCCCCGCGACGCCGAACCACAGCGTTTTTGTGGTGCATCGCCAGCACGTTTGCGGCCTGCCCGGGCGTCAGGAGCTGTGCTTGTTGAACATGCAGGGAAATGAGAGATTAAGCAATCACGTAGAGAATCGTAATAATAGCTGATCGATCATGAAGGAACGAATGGATCAAGGGTGTTTGTTTATAGTTAGGTAAAGGAAGTTCATTTGACTGAGCAATTGAAGCAGCGGGCCGGGGGTACTACGTACCTTGAGGTCTGGCAGGGCCATGGTGGAGTGACTGAAACCTGCCCTGACGACCTGCAGCAACGAGGCGGTCATGGACCAGTGGCACACCCACGCGATTGCTGGTGATGCCGCCTTGGTGGTTTCCATCGTCCAAGTCGTTGGCCGGTGGGATCGACTGATCGAGTGGTCCGGCCGGGACACAGAGAAGAGATCGAGCGAGGTAGGCACTTGGCTTCGTTGGAGGTAGGATTTTGTTTGAGATTGTAATGAATGCACAAGGGTGGGAGGGACCTTAAATAGAGGAAGGAGGCTAGAGGAGGAAGAAAATCCGGTGGGACTCCCCTCCACTCCACGGATGCCTCCGTACGTGCGTATATGCTCACGGATGCAACGCAAGCAAGTAGCCACAATCTCAGTCCGATCCGTGTCATGATATTAGAGCGAACATGAACCAATTAGCTAGGAAAAAGCCTCGCCTATTGTTGAGCAGAATGTCCGCGTTTCCCGAACACCGCGTGAGGCGATCTCACGGGCGATTTTCTCCCGATCTTGATCTAGGCGCCATCACGGCAACCTTGATTCCGCTACGTCGGCGACCACCCGGTCTCGACGTCCACGCCACGACCTCAACTCTGTTGAACTCAATCCCGTGCATGACATGATGTAAATAAGATTAGATGCATGTGCATGTTTACATTCCATACTTTGCTAGCTGTTGCATTCAGTTGTGTTCGAAAGTGGTAGCGCTTGACTCGTGCTGCGTTCACGGGAAGCGACTAGGTCCTCCGCCACGGACGGAAGAAAACGCCCCGCGCTCGGCGGTGCGTCGCAGCGTGGCACGCCGTGGCGGGGATAGCGGATCGTAACGATCGTGTGTAAACACCCTTCAATAAAGGGAACAAGGAGTAGCGGGAGAGCCGCCACGTTGGGCGCCGCCATAATTCTCGCGTGTTTTGAGTCCGAGAGAGACGAGAGACACGGCGACGCTGCTTCACGGTCATCGTGGACGCCATCCACCATTCCCCGATCGCCGCCGGCGCAGCCATTCCGCAGCCGGCGCCTAATATCTGGTATCGAGCGTTGCTAAGGATGTTCTACGACGGTTGCCTGCGGAGCCCACCGGGCGGAGCCGCCGAAGAAGGTTCGTGTTGTTCCTCGCGAACGCCGACGCCAAGATCCATGGGCGGCAACGACAGTTCATCGAAGCCCCGGCCATGTCGGCATCAAGGAAAGTTCATTGATGTGGCGATGCTCACGCCGGGTCCAACTACACCGAAAGGGGCCATGCTGATGCAAAGGCAACCTGGAGGCACTAGAGATCTGGGAGGTCGTCGTTCCGGCGGCGCCAACGTCAAGAGGGCGCATGACAGGCAGGCCATGGCGTGCCTCCTCCGATCCGTGCCGCAGGAGATGTGGCAAACTCTGGGAGCCAAGAAGACGGTGCATGAAGCGTGGGAGACGGTGAAGAGCATGCGTGTGGGTGCGGATCGCATCAAGGAGGCCAACGCGCAGCGCTTGATGATGGAGTACGAGAACATCGCCTTCAAGGAGGGCGAGGAGGTTGAGGATTTCGCGATGCGGATCAACTCTCTGGTGGCGGAGATCCGTACCCTTGGGGAATCGATCGACGACATCAAGGTGGTCAAGAAGATGCTACGTGTTTTACCTCGGCCAGATGTATGCACGTGACGCGATCTCGACGGAGACCCCGCTGACCTCAAGGGTATGACGGTGGAAGATCCGGGTCGTCGCCCGCATCGGGCCGAACACGTGATGGAGCCGAGACCGCCACCGACAAGACGGGGCGACTACTCATGACGGAGGAGGATCGGGCGGCGAGGAACCGCTATCGCCTCGCGCCGAAGTCGTCTTCGCCCACAAAGGCGGTGACAAGAAGCCAATGAAGCCAAAGAACGGCGGCGGCGGGAGTGGACGCGTCGACCGTGGCGAGAAGAAAGTACAACCTGTCAAGCTGACAACGATGGGGACTCCAAGGCGCAAAGGGCGTTGCAGGAACTATGGCATCTATGGCCACTGGGCTGAGGACTGCAAGAAACCCAAGAAGGAGCGCAAGGAGGAGGCTCATCATGCGAAAGTCGACACCGAAGAGGCTGCACTGCTCGTGGCCACGGTGAACGTCGTGCGTGTCCAGTCACGCGACGTCGAGCCGTCAATTGAGGCTCCGGCTCGCCAAGTCGTGCACCTGAACGAGAAGAAGGTGCATCCAGGTGATTGTAGTGAAGACAGTGATGTCTGGGTCCTCGACACCGGGGCCAGTAATCACATGACGGGGCGTCGAGAGGCTCTGGTGTCGCTGGACACGTCGGTGCGCGGCACGGTGCGCTTCGGCGACGGATCACTCGTCGAGATCGAGGGCATCGGATCAGTGATGCGCCAGTCCAAGAAAAAGGGGCACAAGGTACTGACAGAAGTTTATTTCATTCCTAAATTGAAAAGCAATATCGTTAGTATTGGTCAGTTAGAGGAGGGTGGATGCAAGGTAGTCATAGAAGATGGCTATTGCAATGTTTTTGATGTGGAGAGAGCATTGCTTGCTAGAGCACCTCGTGTCAAGAATCGGTTGTACCGCTAAAAACCCAACTAGTCGCACTGCCCGCTTAGTGGCAAAGGCCGATGATGCTGTATGGTCGTGGCATGGAAGATATGGTCACCTTTAATTTTTCGTGGCACTTAGAGATCTTAGTGCAAAAGCGGATGGTGGTAGGCATGCCTGTGATTGATAGGGTGGATGAATTCTCGCGGATGGTTGTGCACCGGAAAGCGTACTCACCAACCATTCCCCGTGGCGAAGCCAGAGTCGGTGTGCGCCTAGACCTGTTTTCACACAGACTCTCAGGCGCGCATCAGCCCAAGACGCCGGGCGGCAAGAGTTTCTTTGCTCATAGTGGATGATTATAGTAGGTTTATGTGGGTGGAGCTTTTGGCAACTAAAGATGAAGCTTTTCGATGTTTTAAGAAGGTGAAGGCATTGGCTGAAAATGAGCGAGGTGGGAAGCTTGCTTTTCGCGCGCTGGACAGAGGTGGAGAGTTCAACTCCGGCCGAGTTCAAGGAGTACCGCGATGATCAAGGGGTCAAGCACTTCAAAACCACACCTTATACTCCTCGCCAGAAATCGGTGTTGTCGAAAGGGAGAAACCGGATGTTGTTGAGATGGCGAGGTGTCTTCAAAAGCAAGAACATGCCAGAGAATTTTGGGGGAAGCCGCGGCTACCGCAGTTGTACCCGCCGAATCGTACTCCGACCAAAAGCCCGCAAGGTAGAACACCATATGAAGCCCGGTACAATCGCAAGCCAAGTGTGAAACATTTTCGCACTTTTGGTTGTCTTGCTCATGTGAAGAAGAATGGACCCAGGATCACTAAGCCGCCCGGACAGTCGACAACCATGGTGTTCATGGGCTATGAGAGTGGAACAAAAGGCTACGAGTTTATGATCCAAAGGCCAAGAAACTACATCTATCACGTGATGTTATATTTGAGGAGAGTCGGGCTTGGGATTGGAAGCAAGGAGGCCGCATTTATCCAAGAACCGGTGTTTGATGTAGAGTACTATATCTGTTGTCGGATCCAAAACAAATAATCGAATCGAGAAGAGGTAGGAGCGAGAAAATGAGGATCCCGCTTCTCCGCACCAAGGGTCACCCTCCCAAGTTGAATGGGCTATCAACGATGACTTCGAATGATGATTATCTTTGGGTCAACACCATCAGGCAAGTCCAAATTGTGCAAGAGTTTCAGTTTGCAACACCACCCACGGGGGGTTCAGTTGATTCAGAAGGTGTGCCATTGAGATACAGAACCATATCCAGTTTGAATGACACAACTGATGAACTCACCAACTTTGAATACAAAGTGGTGTGTGCTATCTAGCGCAGAAGAGCCAAGAAGTGTTGATGCAAAGACTACAAGAGAATTGTTGGAGAAAAGCCATGGAGGCCGAGATGGAGTCAATTCAAAGCTAACAGAACTTGGGAGTCGCCGGCATTACCGCCGGGCAATCGAGCCATAGGGCTAAAATGGGTCTATAAAGTGAAAAAAGATCCGTATAAGGCAATGTGGTGAAGCACAAGGCTCGGGTTGGTGGCAAAGGGGGTATGCACAAATAAGTGAGGGGGTGGACTTTGAGGAGGTTTTCGCCAAAGAGCAAGAATTGAAAATCAGTTAATCAAGTGATTGCTTTGGCTGCACAAAAAAGGATGGCAAGTGCATCACATGGATGTAAAATCGGCGTTCTTGAATGGTGATCCGAAGGAGGAGGTGTATGTACAACGACCTCCCCGGATTTGTTGTCAAGGGTGGCAAAGTGACAAGGTATGCGAACCGAAGAAAGCCTTGTATGGATTGCGTCGGGCTCAAGAGCATGGAATGCTTTCGGCCGATGATGAGATGTTGAAGCTTGGTTTTGTCGAAACCCTCTAGAGCATGCCGTCTCTGAAGATCGATAAAGATGGTTATTTGCTTGTGGGGTGTATGTGGATGATCTAATAATTACGAGGGGTCAAGCAAAATCAGCATTGAGTCGTTTAAGAAGGAGATGATGGCAAGCTTCGGTTATGAGTGACTTGGGGCTGCTTTCGGTTACTACTTGGGAATACAAGTTGATCAACAGGTGGGCATGACAAAGTTATGTCGAGCTCCCATACTCAAAAATTCTTGATCAAAAAAAGGCATGAAGGGATGTAACCCTTGTCTTTGTGCCAATGGAGAATAGGCTCAAGTTGAGTAAGAATGACAAGACTCCACCCGCTGACAAAACCAAGTATAGGAGCATTATTGGGAGTCTACGGTATTTGGTGAACACCGGGCCGGATATAGCATATGCAATGGAGGTTGTGAGCGATTCATGGAAGAGCCAAGAGCAAGTCATTGGGTCAGCATCAAGCGAGATACTTAGATACTTGTCGGCACAATTCGCTTTGGATGTGTGTACAAGAGACAAGGGTCTCTTGATCTTGTGGGTTTCAAAGTGACGATGATCTAGCCGGTGACATAGATGACGGAAGAGCACCAGTGGCATGATTTTCCCCGGGTTCCAAACCGGTGACATGGGCATCTCGAAGCAAAGAGTGGTGGCACTATCATCTTGTGAAGCTGAGTACATTGCTAGTGCAAATGCAACATGTCGGGGTTTATGGCTCGGTCGCCGCCGGTGAAGCGCTTGACATTCAGGCCCCAAAGGTGAAGCTCCTCGTGGACAACAAATCAGCAATTGCATTGTGCAAGAACCCGCCACCATGATCGCAGCAAACACATAGATACAAAGTTCCATTTCATTCGACCGCTTGTGTTGAGCGAGGTGAAGTCGACGCCGATCATGTGGGCACGGCGGATCGCCTTTGCGTATATCCCGATCAAGGCACTTTCGGGTCGCGTCGGGTTTGGGAGCTACGTGAGCAATAGGCGTTGTCAAGGTGCGGCGGGATTAGGGGTGAAATGTTGAACTCAATCCCGTGCATGACATGATGTAAATAAGATTAGATGCATGTGCATGTTTACATTCCATACTTTGCTAGTTAATTTGCATTCGGTTGTGTTCGAAAGTGGTAGCGCTTGACTCGTCTTTGCGCGTTCACGGAAGCGACTAGGGTCCTCCGCCACGCCGGAAGAAAACGCCCCTGCGCTCCGGGCAAGCAACGTCGTGGGCGGGGATAGCGGATCGTAACGATCGTGTAAAACACCACTCAATAAAGGGAACAAGGAGTGTTCCGGAGACCCGCGTTGGGCGGCGCCATAATTCGCGTGTTTTAGTTTGAGTCCGAGAGAGACGAGAGACGAAGCGACGGACGTTCCACGGTCGCCGTGATCGCCATCCACCGTTCCGATCGCCGTCGGCGAAGCCATTCCAGCAGCCGGCGCCAACAAACCGCGGGGTGGAGGTCGCCAACGCATATCGCCGGTTAGCCGGCCTTGGCGCCGGCCCACCACTCTCGCCGCTAGGGCTTGCCGCTAGGGTTTTCCCGGATCGGGATCGTGTTCTTGGTGGTCAGTCGTGGGGATCGCACGCTGCATCGTCATCGGTGACTCCCCGCTAGTGCTTATGGTCGCGGCGTGAAACAACGGCCGCAAGGGGCGGGATTCTACCCCAAACCCTAGTGTTGAAGACTTGATGAGAAAGCTCAACCTCACTGAGGATGAGGGAGCGGTGGTGGACTTTGTTGATGAGGACGCAGGATGAGGACCTCGCTCCGCCGAAAGGGGCGCCGGTGGGAAAGGTCCTCTCGGCCGTCCGGCCTACATCGACACCTTGAAGATCGCCATGAAGCCCGGCTTTGGGGCAACCCGATCGGCCTCAAATTTCGCAATTGGAGAGAAGAGTGATAACCTGTTTTGTAGCTGAGTTTAAAGTGCTAGAGATTTGGAACCGTAATGCTTGTCGGGGACTCCATGGCTGTTTGGAAAGTACGCAGCCCCTGATCAAGGAGTATGATCCAAGTTTGAGCCCCGATGAGATTGTGTTTGAGCACTTAGAGCCGTGGGCTCGGATCCCTAACCTCCCTTTGGGGTGGATGAACCATACAAAGGGGTCCGAGCCATGAGCCCGATTGGACGTGTCTTTGAAGATGGATGTGGATGCGGATGGTAAAGCCCGGTGCATTTCTTAGTGCTCGTGTGGAGATCGAGGTTGACAAACCAATCCAGAGGGGTCCTCCCGCGGATGAAAAGAGATGAGGAGCCACGTTGGTTCCAGTTCAATATGAGAAGTTACCCTTTATCTGTTTCTCTTGCGGGAAGATGGGCCACTTTCGGAGCTGGAGTGTCCAATGCCCGCCGTGAGAGATGAGTTTGGGAAGCTGCCCAGATGACTCTCAACTCCGTGCGCCGGACGAAAAACGGAGGCGGCTCCCATCGTTTGCAAGTGCTTCCTCTGAATCCTTTGGCGGCTCTTCAACGGCATCTAAAACCACCGAGGTACAGCGACAAGTCGGGGGAGAGAGGGCTCCATGTCGGGCTCGACCGCTTCTAAGGGGGTTCTTTGGTGAGACGGAGGAGGCTGAGTGCGCCGCCTTCAAAACCCCACGGGGCGGGTGCCGAGGAGGCGGGCGGTGGTACCGTTAGCAGGAAAACGGACCTTGGTGTAGCTGGAGAAGGGAATAGGAATGCACGGAAGAGAAAGTCGAAGGTGACCACCCCGGGCACTCATGTGCCGGACCTAAATACCCCCTTTGAGGCTTCCAACGCCGCTCGTTGGCCTGGTCCGTGAGCTCAAGGGTAAAACCCCGGGGGGGAGAGGGGACAACAAAGGGCTTGAGTATGGTCGAGAAGTCAAGAAGCAAAGGCGTGGAAGTAACCAAAGATGAGAGATCGGCGTCGATTGGGCGGCCCAGCGGGAGCCATGAATCTCTTAAGCCGTGAATCGCCGCGGGTGTGGGCAACCCGAGGCGCGCCTCAGAGCTCGCCATCCGGTGGAGGAAAATAAGCCTATGGTGGTGTTCTTGATGGAGACGAGGATGGGCGAGGATCGTGGTCTGATTGAAGAGGGACCTTGGCTTTCCTAATGGCATTGTCGCCAAGTCCGAGGGACAAAGTGGTGGTCTATCACTGCCGTGGGCGCCATGACGCCATAGTGTCGAACCGAAAGTAAATCTAGGTCTCACATCGATGTCATCCCCCGCCCCGCGACCGCCCCGGGTGGTGCAATGGAGGGTGACCGGTTTCTTTGGCGCAGCCTAGAAGAGAGAGGAGGAAAGAAAGCCGGTATTTGATGAGGTTCTTAAGAGCGCAAATGTCCGGTGCCGTGGGTCGTGGCTTTTAGAGACTTCAATGAAGTGCCGGGCAGCTTGAGGAGCGAGTTCGGGTGGTAATGAAAGGAGCAAAGGGCAAATTGCCGCTTTCCAAGAAGTGGTAAACGATTGCGGCTTCACCGACCTTGGTTTCCAAGGCTTGCCGCATTAACGGGGATAACAGGCAAGGTGGTGCAAACAATGTTAAGGTCCTACCGGATCGGGCCTTTGGTGATAATAATTTCATGACAGATATGGTGGTTCGGTGGTGTCTCACCTACCGCTTAGCGGAATTGGATCATGCCGGGCCATTAGTCGGCGAAGGAAACTGTGGTGAATTGTAGGCCTCGAAACGGAAACCGTTTCGGTATGAAAACATGTGGAAATCACATGGCGAATATATGGATTTTGTCACCGCGCACTTGGGACCCGGGACTGCACCGGCAACATGTCGGCGCGGTGGCAAAAGCACTTGCATCCCCGCAGTCCTCTCTCGATTGCATGGGATCGGGATGTATTCGGTTACGTTAAAAAGAAGGTAAAGGAACTCAAAGCAGAATCTTGAGATGGAGAGAGGTAACACGTTGTACCGTGGGCCTACGAGAGCGGGAAGCGAAATCATGGCTAAACTCTCGGACACCCTTGCGAGAGGAGGTGATGGAGAAGCGAGGTCGAGGATCTCGGCTGCGAGAAGGTGATAGAAATACTGAATTTTTTCAGGCAAAAGCTAGAGCTCGCAGCCGGTCGAACCGCATCAGTTCACTGACGGACAGTCAGGGCCGGGTTTTCTCGGACCAGGACAATCTGGAACGTCTGGCTAGTGCGTTTTATCAAGACTTGTTCACTGCTCAGGAGGTGCTAGAGCCGGAGCTAATCTGCAGCCATGTGCCTCGGAAAGTGACTCAGGAGATGTGTGACGCTCTGGAGAAACCTTTCTCTGAAGCGGAAGTAGAAACTGCACTTTTCCAAATGGCGCCGAGCAAAGCACCGGGGGTGGACGGTTTCAACGCGGGCTTCTTCCAAACTCACTGGCAACTTGTTAAGCCGTGTGTGCTACATGCGGTTTTGAGCTTCCTGAATGGCGGTGACTTACCTGAGGAGGTGAACCGGACCCTGCTAGTTCTAATTCCAAAGGTATGCAATCCGCAAGATCTTTCACAGTATCGGCCAATTTCACTTTGCAATGTGCTTTATAAGATTTGCTCGAAGACCATGGCGAATCGCTTGCGCCTTGTTCTAGAGGACATCATTTCAGTTGAGCAGAGTGCTTTTGTGCCGGGTCGATTGATAACGGACAATGTCCTCATTGCGTATGAGTGTATCCACTATCTACGTCAAAAAAGAAAGGAAAATCAGGCAGCCGCGTGCAATAAAGCTTGACATGGCAAAGGCCTATGACAGGGTGGAGTGGAGATATTTGGAGGAGATTATGAGAACCTTGGGCTTTCCTGACTCGTGGTGCTCACTGATCATGAAGTGTGTGTCCTTGGTGTCTTTCTCAGTCCGGGTTAATGGTGTGTTCACGGAATGTTTTAAGCCAACAAGGGGTCTTAGGCAAGGAGATCCGATTTCGCCATACCTGTTCTTGTTGTGCTCGGAAGGTTTGTCTAGTATGCTCAAAAGTATTGGGCCACTTTATGTATCAAGAGGAGTAAGGGTTAGTAGACATGCACCATGGGTATCTCATTTGTCGCTTGTCGATGATTGCTTGATTTTCACCCAAGCTTCAAGAAAGGAGCGGAACGAAGTGGCAAAGCGATCCTTGAAGATTACAATAAGGGGTCGGGTCAACTTGTTAATAAAAATAAGTCCGCGGTTTTCTTCAGCCCAAATTGCCAGCAAGAGGCGAAGGATGAGGTACATGCTTGTCTTCAAATCCCGAATGAGGCGCTTGGGGAGAAATATTTGGGGCTGCCCACATCAGCTGAGCGCGGGGCAGGAGATGCGTTCAAATACGTGCGGGCAAAATCAGGGGCATGATAGGAGGCTGGGCGGAGAGGGATTTGAGCTGTGCTGCTAGAGAGGTGCTCCCGAAAGCGAATGTGCGGTCAGTCCCTACTTATCCCATGTCATGTTTCAAGTTGCCACCGCGAGCGATGCGCGTTTACATCGGCAATGTCAAACTACTGGTGGGGAAGCTCACTTGATAATCACAAAATACATTGGCAGCGATGGGAAAAGCTCACTGTTCAAAGGAGGAAGGAGGTATGGGTTTTGGGGATTTCTCTCTGTTTAATAAAGCAATGCTTTGGGAAAGCAAGGGTGGAGACTCTTATCAAGGCCGGACTTCGTTGTGTGCAAAGGTCCTGAAGGGGAAATATTACCCAAATTCTGATTTCCTCTCTGCGACCAAGAAAAGACGTAGTTCGGCGACATGGCGGGCAATCCTTCGTGGCCGGGATGTTTTATCCAGGGGTTTGATCAAGAGGATTGGGCCGGGAGAAGTGAATATATGGGAGGACAACTGGATACCGGGGTTGAGGGCTCTTAAACCACTTGTGAGGAGTCCGAATACCTCGGTGGAACTTGTGAATGATTTGTTCTTACCAGGGACCAGATTATGGGATGAAGATGCAGTAAGGAGCTCTTTCATGGCCTTAGAAGCTACCGAGGTCCTGAAGATTAAGCCGAGTGTGCGCCTAGAGGAAGATGTGTTAGCATGGGCGCATGAAAAGCATGGTTGCTATTCGGTGAGGTCGGCTTACAAGCTACTGAAGCAGGAGCAGATGGCCGGTACTATGGCAAAGACGGGGGAGTCATCAAGCTCTGGCAGTGCAAGCTGTTGGGGCACTCTCTGGAAGTCAGACGTACCACCTAAAATCAGAGTTTTCTGGTGGAGGGTAATCCATAACTCACTGCCTTCAAAAGCTGAACTGAAACGAAGACATATTGAAAGAGAAAGCTTCTGTGATGTGTGTGGGCACCCTGAAGAGACGGTTTTCCATGTTATGTTCGAGTGTCCAGTGGCGAAGAGGTTCTGGTGCTCAGTCAAGCAGCTGATGGGTCTCTCGGTTCCGAATTTTCACCCACGATCCTTTGCAACAGATGTGTTTAGGCCTGATGTCTGTTCGCCAGCAAAAGCGAAGCTAGCTCTGTGTGGTGCGTGGGTGCTGTGGACTGGACGGAATGCTCGCAGGCATGGGCGGAAAGTATGGGAACCGGGTGCTGCAGCGAGGTATATATCAAAGCTTTTTGAAGATCTTGAGTCGCTAAAACTGCAACCAAGACTGGCTGTTGTTAAGCCAAGGTCTAGGTGGAAGCCACCGGACAGCGGGTGGGTGAAAGTGAACTCGGACGCCGGTTTTGATCAGGAAGCCTGCACTGGACGCGTTGGGGTGGTCATCCGGGACTCCTCCGGCGTGGTGGTAGGGGCGGCAGCTCGGTGGTTCGATGATGTCCCTGACGCCATGACGGCAGAGGCTCTGGCTGCACGTGAAGGACTGGAGCACGCTGCTGATTTGGGTTTGGACCGAGTGGTGCTGGAGTCCGACTGCCAAGGCCTGACGAACATCCTCAAGGAACCGACGGCTTCAAGGTCCTCAATTGGAGGGCTATGTTTCGATATTACAGAGCTGGGTAAAACCTTTGTTAGTTTTTGTATTAATTGGGTCCGTAGGGAAGCGAATTCAGTAGCTCATCATGTATGTGCCGCCTCGGTATCAGCTACTGATCGCTGTCATTTCTGGCTTGATTCTATCCCTGTTTGGCTGGCCGAGTTGGCAGCAGTAGATTGTACCCAGGATTTGATTTAATGAAAGCTCTGTGATTACTCAAAAAAAAAAAAAAAAACCAATTAGCTAGGTACGAGATGCTGAGCAGTTGATATATCTCTCGTGCACTATAGCACCAACTCGATCTGCAAAAATCTACTAGCATTCTAGGCTTTAATTTCTAGCTAGATACACTGTTCTCTCCGGTCACAAAAACAAGACAGGGTGTGTTTAGCACCCAAAAATTTTGGCCAAGGTAAATGCTTTAACGCTTTAGTACTTTGTTTTGTTCATGGCACTGGTGTACGTGTCAAGAAAAATAAAATTGCATGCTCGGCATCCTTGCTGAGCAATTTTTGGCCCATGATTTTGATCGATCGACGAAAGGAATTTAATTACGTGTGTACATACGTAATTTTAATCATACGTGCATATATATTTCCTAAAAAGAACCTTTTGTCACTACCGATTTGTGGTTTCTTGTGAGCACACTGCTATATATATCCCGATCCATTCGATATTATTCTTCTTTGTAAAGCGTGTATACATCTATGAAGATTTAATATAAAATATTTGATCAATAATTTATATAAGAATTCGTAATTATATATAATACAAACTTGATCGATGTTAGATTGATAATTTAACACCACCACATACTATTATGAATTTATAAATATAATAATATACAATACAATACAATGCAAATGAATGATGAAAGTGGAATTTGGAGGACTGCGTTAATTTGCCATGTCAAAAACTGTGTCTTGTAAAAGATGATACGATAGGCACCAAACTTGGTGCCACGTCGTGTCACTTTGTTCGGCGTCCAAATGCCAACTCGATGCTATGTAGTTGCACTGCCGACTGCGCGTCACCATTATTGCTAGAGAGTAAAAAGGTTCATCGGTCTTTTTGGGGATCACGTCAATACATATCGTTGTACTACCTGATACTTCCTTTGTTCCAAATTGTAACGTTGAAAAAAGTGTTCTCCATAATGAATTATGTGAAGAACAAGCAAAGGAACATGGTGATGAATATTTAAACAATTGTTTGGTTACATTTAATGAGGGAGAATTCTTAAGTCAAGTGAAAGATGAGGATATCATCAATCTTTTCTAACAGCGAGATCGTAGAGTTATATTGTAGTAATCATTTTTATTTTGTAATATTAGTGTTTTGAACCTGTACTTTGGTTATTATTATGGATTCGATAATTGTTAGTTATGAATTTTCGTACATTTGTTTCAAAAAAATTTACATTTGGCACGAGTGCAATACAAGCCACACGCGTCCAATATCAGTCCGATCCGTGTCATGATATTAGAGCGAACATGAACCATCACCTTTTCCATAGCTTGGCATCCAGCTACGAGATGCGGAGCGGTCGATATATCTCTCGTACACTAGCACCAACTCACACTCACTACTGGAGGCTGACCCTCTACCGGCGCTAAAAGCGCCAAGAAAGGCCTAATAGCGCTCGGTGGAGGCACTACCGAGGGGTGCGCTCGGTACCAGCCCCTCGGTGAAATTTTAAACGGGGGAAAAGAGTGTACCGCGCTCTAAAACGGCTCCTCGGTGCAACCCGTGCCACACCGCACCGAGGGCTCGCCCCCTCGCAAAACACGCGGTCACGTCGACGGCGTTTGCCACCGTCGACGTCAAACTACACCGAGGGCTACCTCAACTATCCCCTCGGTGAATTTTATTTTTTTTAAAAACCCCGACACGGTTGTAAATGAGGGCCTGCCCTTTAACGCGCTCGGTGTAATATGGTCATTTCACCGAGGGCAATGGTGCGCTCGGTGAGTCGACCATACTATACCGCGCGGTTTCGCCGAGAACCACCATCGGTGTACACGGCAACATGGGGTTCCCAGGCCCCATCTCCTAGGTTCACCGAGCACTACCCTCGGTATAGTGTCTGTCACCAAGTGTCCCACTCGGTGCGGTGACCATATTTTTGTTTTTTTTATTCTTTTTTCCCGTCCACCTTTACAAATGAAACATACGAGATCACATATCACATATATTTGACATCCATGCACCGATACAACTCATTCATCACATATATATCACATAAATGATCGAAACATAGATTAATTAGTCCAATATCCAGCACAAGTCTAGTTACACCGATACAACTCATAGTCATCGGGTTTGAATGTACTCAACAAAACCAACAACAAAACCTAGAGCCTAATGGGTTAACTCATACTTGAGTGGAGCTTGCACCCAAGAAATGGGTGGTCCAAATTAGCAATGTACTCGAAGATAGGAAGCATCTGCACCGCTCTCGTGCGAAAACTTCTTGGATCAAGTACACTGAATACCACTCACCGCTCATTGCATTTTTGCCCAGCTATCATAGACTCCGGGGAATGACCCCACGGTATACAACATACCAAGCCATAGCCTTAAAAAAGTAGAAGCAAATGTTAGTCACGGTTTGATAACAAACATGAGGTAATATAGATGGGGCCTCGGCATAATATAGTGTAGCCTTCGCTAAAAAAGAGCATAGAGCCTCTCACCTCCCCCTTGATGCTCTCTCTCAACATGAACAAGTGAGGATCATGGAGAAAGTGAGAAGCTCTATGTTCTTTCTGTTGAGCAAATGCATAAACTTTTGCATCACAGGCCAAGCCATAGCCTTTAAAAAGTAGAAGCAAATGTTAGTCACGGTTTGATGACAAATATGAGGTAATATAGATGGGGCCTCAAAGATAAGATAGTGTAGCCTTACGCTAAAAAGAGCATGGAGCCCCGAACCTCCCCCTTGATGTCAGAACATGAACAAGTGAGGATCATGGAGAAAGTTCGTAGCTCCATGTTCTTTCGTTTAGCAAATGGCATAAGCTTTGCATCACATGCCAAGTCCAAAATGAGATAGGAGAACAACGGAATGAAAATATATCATAGGTCGCTAAAAAGAACATAGTTACATAAAGGGACTCACCATAGGTGCACATTGATCATCCTTGCTGCCAAAGCAATTTCATGGAAGTCATGGAACCGTGGCGCATCCATACCCACTATCAAGGAGCCATGGAACTCGACTCCATTATTGCTTGGGTATGGATGTCGATCACGGTTTGATGACCACCGTGAGGTAATAACGATAATGCAGCTCTCGATTCATGGCACTAACATCACAATAAAAAATAAGGCATCATTGCATTCCGTAACCGATATATAAGCCCAAAATGAGATAGGAGAACAACAGAATGAAAATATATAAGAGCAAAGCTTCCATAGGTGTGGCAAGAAAAGGAGGTAGCCTCGGTTTGTCAAGTAGGTTTGTATCATAGCACGCTAAAAAGAACATGCCACTCCACCTCCCTTGATGCTCTCGAACACGAACAAACGGGATCATGGAGAAGGTGCGGGAGCAGCATGTTCTTTACCGTTGAGCAAAGGCAAAAACTTTGCATCACAGGCCACCATTGCATAAAGGGACTCAGTCATAGGTGCACATTGATCATCCTTGCTGCCAAAGCAATTTCATGGTAGCCATGGAACCGTGGCTCGATCCATTCCGGCTATGAGGGAGGCACCGAACCGACTCCATCATTGCACGGGAATGGGCGTGAGCCACGGTTTGATGACCACGATGAGATAATAAAGATAATGCAAATTTCGATTCATGGCACTAACATCACAGTCATAAAATGTAAGCATTTCAGAACCAATTGCATCATAGGAACGATATATAAGCATAGCCTCGAAATTAAATGCCCTTTTCTTTAATATTTGAACTTGGAGCATAAGGACCAATAGATAACTTGAGTTCATGGCTGCCATGAAACCATGTGACACATCCAACCTAGCCCGGCCCAGTCATCGAGAGGTGGACAACGGTTGCTAGGCATGGATGTATCACATGGTTCGATGACAGTATGAGAACATAAACAGGTCCTAGCATGCATGGAAGTCTCTCACTTTGGGCATTGTAAAGCATCATAGGCATAAAGGTCAAAATTTCGATCACAAGTATTATGACCACTCCACCATCACGACCACAACCATCACGACCAGCGTTCGATCCGACCACAACCATCACGACCACTTTCGACCACAACTAGTGGTAGCCAAATACCTCACCTTTGCGCGGATCGGGGTGTGGTCCTCCTCGTTGCCGACAAATCGGGGGTGGTCGCGGCGAGGCACGGTCCTCCTCCTCGTTGCCTTCTTGCGGCGGGGGGTGGTCGCGGCAAGGGCACGGTCCCTCTCCTCGTCCCCTCCTTCCCGTGAGGCAATCAAGCAATTGGCTATCGCGACATAAGGCCTCAAGAAGATCAAGCTAATGAAGAGGAGGATCCACCCGGTTGTTCTTTTGCACAAGATTCCGCCGACGTACTCGATGACCAAGTGCGGCGCCGCTGTCTTTGGAAGTGTCCAGCGGCGATGCCGCACCATCCAGTGGCGGTGCAGCGCCACCTACCTCGGCGGCGGCCCGATCCACCCTCGCATCACTTGTTCAACCACTTGATCTTGCTCCAATTCTTGAAGCCGATCATGAATACGATGAAGATCAAGAAGAACATGCGTATAAGCGTTGATCACCCACGACTACGACAAAACGATTCAACGGGATCATCCCGTTGACAACATCCTTGGAAGTCTCCGAAAGGGAGTTACTACTCGATCTCATCTAGCCGCTTTACGTCAACATTTCTCGTTTGTTTCATCTTTGGAACCGCAGAAAGTAGAAGATGCTCTCAAGGATCCCGATTGGGTGTTGGCCATGCAAGAAGAGCTCAACAACTTCAAAAGGAATGAAGTATGGGAGTTGGTGGAAAGACCCAAGACTAATATTATTGGTACCAAGTGGGTCTTCCGCAACAAGCAAGATGAAGATGGGTTGGTGACAAGAAACAAGGCAAGATTGGTTGCTCAAGGCTTCACTCAAGTAGAGGGCTTGGACTTTGATGAGACATATGCACCGGTGGCAAGACTAGAAGCAATTCGCATTCTTCTAGCCTTTGCTGCCCATCATGACTTCAAGCTGTTCCAAATGGATGTCAAGAGCGCATTCCTCAATGGTCCACTACAAGAGGAGGTGTATGTTGAGCAGCCACCCGGTTTTGAAGACCCCAAGTTTCCCAACCACGTCTACAAGCTCCGTAAAGGCTCTATGGGCTTAAGCAAGCACCTAGAGCATGGTATGAATGCCTTAAGGATTTCTTGCTCAAACAAGGCTTTGAAATAGGCAAAGCTGATCCTACTCTCTTCACTCATAAAGTTAGCAATGATATCTTTGTATGCCAAATATATGTCGATGACATCATATTTGGTAGCACTAGCAATATGTATGTTGAGCAATTTAGTAGGACAATGACCAAAAGATTTGAGATGTCCATGATGGGTGAGCTAAAGTACTTCCTCGGGTTTCAAGTCAAGCAAATGGAGGAAGGGACATTCATTTGCCAAACCAAGTACACCCATGACATGCTAAAGAAGTTTGATATGGCTAAGGCAAAGTCAATCAAAACTCCAATGCCAAGCAATGGACATCTTGATCTTGATGAGGAGGGTCCAAATAGTGGACATGAAGGTATATCGCTCCATGATTGGATCTTTGCTTTACCTTTGTGCATCTAGGCCGGACATAATGCTTAGTGTGTGTGTGTGTGTGTGCTCGTTTTCAAGCCAATCCAAAGAAATGTCACAATGTGGCTGTTAAGAGAATCTTGAGATATTTAGTACTCACTCCTAACCTTGGCTTGTGGTATCCTAAGGGTTCCAAGTTCAATCTACTTGGCTATTCATTGATTCGACTATGCCGGTTGCAAAATAGATCGAAAAAGCACCTCGGGGACATGTCAATTCCTTGGGCGGTCCTTAGTGTCTTGGAGCTCTAAGAAGCAAAATTGTGTAGCCCTTTCCACCGCCCGAGGCCGAGTATATTGCAACCTTTGCATCTTTGTGCTCAACTACTTTGGATGAAGCGGACCTTAAAGGATTACGGATGTCATTTCACAAAGATACCTCTTCTTTGTGACAACGAGTGCCATTAAACTCGTAAATAACCCGGTAGCACACTCTAGAACAAAACACATAGACATCCGTCATCACTTCTTGAGAGACCACGAACTCAAAGGAGATATCGCACTTAGCCATGTGAGCACCGAAAAAGCAACTAGCCGATATCTTCACCAAGCCTCTCGACGAGTCAAGGTTTTGTGCTCTGCGTAGTGAGCTAAACATTCTCGATTCTCGTAACTTGGTTTAAATTCCAAAGACACATGCAATGCGCTTGAGACACTAGATCGACATAGGAAAAGTTTGTGAAAACTTTCATATTGTGTTTCAAAAGGATTTCAAATTCTAATCCGAAATTCAATGCCATTGTTCTCATCCGATGATCTGTCCCGGCAATGAATTTTGGTGTCTCTCGGATCGGGTTGAGAAAGAATGAGTCAAAAGTGGCAATATATACTCGGGATGACTGACTGGAGCGGTAGTGCCGTGTGTCTCACTTGACGGCGAGTGCAGCGCACGCGCACGGCAAGCGCTTCGTGCGGCGGTGCCGCGCAAATTTTCAGGCCCGGTCGGATCCGAACCGTTTTCGGCCAAAATCTTTCTCTTTCCTTTTACGCCCTGGCCCGACCGGTCCTCTCTTTCTCCTCCCCTCGCCCGACACCTCTCTCACGTGCCCGCACTTCTCCTTTCTTGGCGTGAGAAGGCCGCGCCCGCCCGCCCGCACGCCGCCGCCGCCGCCGCCTCGCGCCCGCGATTACCCAGCGTGCAGCGCCCGCCGCCCGGAGTTCCAGCTCGTCCCCGGCCGGCTGTGCTCCCTCTCCCCAGAGCACCAACTCTTCTTTCCTCCTCACTCCACGAAGTCAACGGCAAGGTAAACCCTAACCCTAGCTTGTAAAAGCTTTTGCCCGATCTATGAAATGTACAACAATTTCTCATGGATTTCAGTTTCTAAGTGTTGTATGAACTCTAGGGAAGTAGTTTTGATGATTGGAATCGACCAATTTCACACTTCCATGACTTAGGTGATTTAGGGGAGGGGGCGGCACTTAGGTGATTTAGGGGAGGCGCGGCAATGCCGCCCCAAATAGAACATGACTTGTTCTTAGTTTGCTTCCAACAACAAATATCCCTCAAATTACTTGCGTCATTGAGATGTGAAATTGATTGACTCCAACCATTGAAGAAATTTCAGTTAGGTTCATACTCATCTTTTCGAATCCATGGACATTTTGCACCAACTCTGAATTTGTATCCGAAATTGTGATAGTTAAGTGACTGTGCTAAATAGATGCATTAGAAAGTTTATTAAAATGAATTTTGACGACATTTGAGCAAGGGGAGCGGCGGCGGTGCCATGCCTCTGGCAAGGCGGTGCCGCGTGGCCCCAGTTCGATCCCGGGCGGCTTGCTCAAAATCATCAAAGTTTATTTTTCTAACCTTTCTCTTTGCATAGATTTGGTCATCTTACTTCCTATCATTGACATTTCGATCAATCTCTTAAAATTGCATAGATGGATCCCGGAGGTGATCCCCATGGCAAGAGGAAGATGAGGGTCAAAGTGGTTGAGAAAAGCGGTCGTGGCGTAAAAGAACCCGAACAGGGCGGTGGCGGCGGCGGTGGAGCAAATGAAGCTTCGAGGAGCAAAGAAGCGGCGGTATGGGTACACCATTGTGCCCCCAGTGATCAAGGCACTCGAGCACCTTTACGTGTTTGACAACACATATATGGTGCAAGTGGAGGGTGTCTTTGAGATGGCGACACCGATCAACACCGAGCATATCCCCGTGGTTAACTATCTCGAAGCGCAGAGAGAAGTAGCGGATGCCGAGCCTACAATGTCTATACCGATGAGCGGTCAAGGCATAGATGAGAGGTTTTGGGCAGCTTTCCACTCAAACTTCTATTTGATAGTGCTCTTTCACTCATCTAAGAGCAAGATCACTACCATGCACTACATAGACTTTGAGAGGATGGCTGAGAAGGAAGAAGATGCCTTCAATGAGGCTATTGAGGCCTGTGACAGGTTTGAGCTGATACATATCATGGCTTTCAAGCATGATTGGAATGAGGAGATTCTCAGTCAGTTTCATGCCACCTATCACTTTGGGACGACGAATCGACACCATTCACTGGATGACTGACAGGAGGCACTACAGAGTTGACTTTATCACATTCTGTCAGATACTTGGTTTTGGGGCTGATCACAGGCACTATACTGATATCCATGAGATTGATCCCTGTGGAGATCAAGGTGATCAAGGACTGTTGGGCAAAGCCAAGAGAAGGCGATGGCAAGAGGAAGGGTCTCAAGGACTTCTTCTATGTGATGAACAACCTTTTTACAGTGCACCATTGATCCAAAGGATGGGGCAGCCTCAGACATAAATGGCTATGCTAGGAACCTTCTTGCTCATTTCAGGAATGATGAGACTTTCAATGTGGGAAAGTTCATTTGGAGGCAGCTAGCAAATGCCATGGATGATGCTAGGAGAAATTTGCCTTATGCTCCCTACCTCATGTTCATGATTGAGAGGGTCACTGGGAACATCTATCCCAAGGACTGTTTCCATACAGTCTACAACATTGAGAAGACCCATGGCTTGGAGGGAGGGAAGACTAGTGGCGGATCCACTACAGGAGGCACCTCAGCTGGCAGAGAGGACTTGGAGCAGCCCTCTAGCTCTAGGCCCAGGAGGCACAGTGGCTCTCGATCCAAGATCAAGAAGTGGATCAAGGTCATCTTTGGGCACTGCGCATATTCAACTCGCCAGACTTATGAGATGCGCAGGGGAGGTGAGGGCAAAAGGCTCAAGAGTGTCGAGGAGAAGCAAGGACTTCCGGCCCACCCGGCTATTCCTAGGCCACAACAAGATGACCTTCCGTGAGCTCTCGGGGACCAGCAAAATTAGATCAGGACCTCTCAGACCTACTTGGCTCGTTCTCTCAGCAGATTCTAGCACGACGCTCCACTCGTCGCTCTGCGCAGACTAGTGCAGTTATTTCTGAGGAGGACGAGGACACCGCTTCCAGTCGCGAGGACACTAGTGAGGAGTGACTTCTACGTTTCTTCTCTTTTCTATGATCTTTTTGGTGCTTGACGCCAAAGGGGAGAAAAATTAGAAGAAATGAGAGGGGTCAAACTTTTCGACGCATACAGATGTTATGTTTCGAGGAGGATGCAGCCGGTGATCTTCGATGTTTAGACTCTTTGAGAGTAGCTTGTTAGGTGTGAGTTCGAGAGAAACTCTATTTTATGTAATAATGCCACCTATGACTTGTTATTTCTCGGATTTGGTCGGTTGGATGTTTAAACTCGTGTTAGATAATCTGGCAAGTTTAATTCCTTTTATCATGTCATATATGCCGTGGATATGTTTACGTGCATGCAAATGCGTCGATAGCGCGCGGCAAGATCTGCCGTGCCCCGCCGGCGCTGCAGCGCACACATCGCGCATGCAGACAACCTATTGTGCTTCGATCGGGTTTACGTTGTCATATGCATCACGGATATAATTTTATGACACCTTGTTGAGCACCCCACAAAATCATGGATTTAGGGGAGGCCTCACTACACCTAAATATGTGAAATTGACCTTTTATGTCAATAATGAGAATTCAAAACTCATTCACATATTTAGGGGAGGTTCCTACATCCTTGGTCTTCAAATCTAAGTTTGACTTTACATCTTATGTAAGCTCTAATTTGGTTGTCATCAATCACCAAAAAGGGGAGATTGTAAGTGCAATCAAGCTCTAAGTGGGTTTTGGCGTTGATGACCACCCAATTAGGGACTAATGAGATTTTACTTAAGATGACATGCAGGGAATAAAATATGGAGTTGATGTACAGTCCAAAGGCTCCAAATAAGCTAGATGGTGGTGTTTCCTATCAAGGCGTTTAAATTATTTCATATTTTGAATCTTGAGTTTAGGAAATGCCGTACTATTAAGAGGATCCTAGGATTCTCGGGTACACATGGACCAAGTGCTCTAATCATCAAATCGGACACAAAACTCAACTCCAAGCGACTAGCCAAACAAAATACCTTGTTTCACTCTTTTTGTTTGTCGGTTGGCGCGGCGATTACAGCGCATTGAATGCTTGGCGATTAAACGCCACGCGGGCGATGCCGCGTGTCGATCGGCATCTTGCCACACTTAAACCCGACCGTTGGGGCTGTGGGGTATAAATACCTATTCTACCCCTCCCACAACGGTTATCTGGCTCACTCTTCTTCTTCCTCTCGATAGAACGACCGGAGACACCTCTTGCTCTCTCTCACCTCCATTAAAGTACCTTGAGCTCCCCACTCAATCTCTCACTTCCCACCAGGAATTTTTGAGGGAATCACCAGAAACTTCGATTGGAGGCCGGATCTACTTCTTCCCCACTCAAAAGAGCATTTGGTTCACGTTTGGCCTAACCCTAGGGTTCTTTACTCTTGGAGCTTGCTCCTAGGCGGCTAGGCGTCGCCCTTGAGCTTGCCCCCTTCGTGTGGCAGCCTTGGGAGGTTTGTAACCTCACACAAACAGCAAATACATTACCCCACATCTCTAGGGTTAACTCCCTAGACTTGTGAACGAGGAAAAAAAAGCAAGCCGGTGGGCAAGCTAAGCCTTGTGTGGCAACCTCAACAACGTGGGCGTAACCCGAAATTTGTGTGGCGCGGCCGAACCACGGGTCAAATCCTTGTGTCACTTGTACTCTTTACTTTATTGCATATTTTGTCTTGTGAGATAGGGCTTCGACCCGATCTACTTTGTTGCAGGGTTTCTGTCATATTTGGCTAGTTTCCTGTGAAGTATTTGTGTGCAGGAACAAGTGTGAATCACGAGATTCAAGTTTACATCTCCCAGATTCACCTTGGAGTCACCTCTGTCGGGTGACCCGCGGCGGTGCCGCTTCGGGGGGCAACGCAATTCGCGCCCGGCGGCCGACGGCCGTTCAGCCTCGGTTTACGTCTATCTACTGTCTGCCTGCATCCACGCGGCGGCAGTGCCGTGCCTTTACGCCGGCGGTGCCGCGCCTCATCGACAAAGGCGCTTTGAGTTTTAACAGTCGATTTTCGGGGGTCGGCCTATTCACCCCCCCCCTCTAGGGCTTCCATCGATCCTACGGTCTCGATTGGGTTATGTTTGGACATGGGCTAATCCAATACCAACGCGCACTACAGATGGATATCGGGCAAAGGTGGTTGCCCGTAAGATTGAGATCCAAATGACATGCCCAACAATGTTAACCGTCCTCGATAGACCATGTCGTCGTAGTTGTGAAGCAAAGGAGGATGTATTAGTGAGAACGTTGGTCTACATTTGGGAGATCTGCATTAAATATCGGTGACCTACACTTCACTCAATTTTGGCTAGAAGGCCGGCAGTTGAACTTGTAGTGAAGTTGTAGTACAACTTGTAGCCGTATGTGACTTGTTTTAAATTATGCACTTTAAATTATGTAAGTTTGTGTGGATGTGATATATATGTGAGTTGTTTTAAATTATACAAGTTTGTATGGATGTGATATATATGTGAGTTGTTTTAAATTATGTGACTTATTTTTAGATTGTGTTTGTCTAGGTGGATTGAAAATCGGGAAAAAAAATAAGGTCATTGTACGGAGCGCCATGGAACCGCCCTCGGTAGAGTGACCATATTCTACCGAGCACCAGCAACCCCGCTCGGTAGATTTGACGGCAGAGGCGCCGTCGTCGCCGACGGTATACGCTGGAGCGCCAACGCCACCGAGGGTTGCTCTTTTTTGCGGAGAGGTGGTGCTCGGTGGAGGCAGCCTCTACCGAGGGGTACAGAGTACCGAGGGTGATGCTCTCGCTAGAATATCCCTGTACCGAGAGCTTTCTTTTTTAGAGGAGCTCTCGGTAGAGAGCGGGGCCACCGAGTGCTGGCCGTTGGCCGCTCGGGTACACGCGTCCGGCGCCGGTGGAGGCCGACCGCGGTAGTGACTAGCACCAACTCGATCTGCAAAATCTACTAGCATAGTAGGCTTTAATTCTAGCTAGCTACACTATTCTCTCCGGTCGAAAAAAACAAGACACGCTTTCACACATGGTAATTGCTTTAATGCTTTAGTTTGTTTTATTCATGGGCAAGATTTAAACACAAAAATATCTGACCAGTAGTTTAATTATATGATGCAAACTTATATTTAAACATGAAAGTATCTAACAATAGTTTAGCTAATAATTTGATACAATATCTTGATATGATTATATTTATAAATAAATATTACTACCTATTATCATGAATCATGTTATAAATATATAATAATATAATATAATATAATATAATATAATATAATATAATATAATATAAAATAAATAAATGATGAAAATATAATTTGGAGAATCATGTTAATTCGGTATCTTAGTTGTTGCAAAAGATTCACGTGATATAGTACGGCACCGCAAACTTGGTGCCACGACGTGTCACTTTCACTCGGTGCCGAAATGCGGATTCGACGCTTATATGCAGCTGCACTATATCGCCATTATTATTGCTAGAAAGTAAAAAGGTTCACCGGTCCTTTTGGGGGCACGAATATATCGTTGTACTTATGTTATTTGATAGCAACAAATGTCAAATACCAGCTTCTCCGAATAATCTCATCAATACTGGTTTCTTGCAAGCAGGAACTAATTGAGGTCCATATCTAACACAAGCATCATGAGTGGACGGGAAGTACTCTTGCCGAGAATGGAACGATGCGCCTTTATTTGCTCAGCCTGTGAGGAGCAGGAAGCTTTCATCCAAATAAGAGCATCGATGCAATGCAACCGCTACACCCGCCATTTATTCTTTCCTATGTCCTATCCTAGGCTAACTAGATGTATAGTTCCAAACTAGTGTGATGTGGTCACTCTTATCATGCCCCATAGTATTCATCGCTGGAATAATACATATCCTAGACTCTAAATTATATATGCCAAACTTATTACAATGAGATTTTTATGGTCCACCAAAGGTGTAAAAGGAAATACCTGAGGTACAATTGGAACCTTTTATCAAAGTAACAGTACGTGACTTGAATACATTGACCATCGTTCATGAGCACAGCAACCTGCACATTGAACATTTAACAGCAATTCAATACAAATGAATGATGAAAGTGGAATTTGGAGGACCGCGTTAATTTGTGATATCAAAAACTACTCTCTCCGTCCCAAAATGTATGTCGCCGGTTTTCGCTACACAACTTTTGACTCGATTTGTACAAAATACGTGCAACATTTATATATTAAAATAAATTTGTTAAAAACTAAATTCAAAGATATATTTCCAATGATACTAATTATGTATGATAAATATCAATATTTTTTTAATTTATAACTTTTTAAAGTTGTTTCTCGAGAAAGCGCAAGTGACAAACATTTTGGGACGGAGGGAGTATGTCTTGTAAAAGATGATACGATAGGCACCAAACTTGGTGCCACGTTGTGTCACTTTATTTGGCGTCCAAATGCCAACTCGATGCTATGCAATTGCACTGCCGACCGCGTCACAATTATTGCTAGAAAGTAAAAAGTTCATCGGTCTATTTGGGGGGGCACGTCAATACATCGTTGTACTACTTGATATTCGATTGGTACGTGTGTGGTCACACAAGGCTTTAGGCTTTGTGTTCGTTACCCGCGAGGCATAAATAGGAATTAGGACATAAGGGCTACTAACAACGTTTCCCCTTTTCTCCGACGTAAACTCTACCCATATGTCCTGCAGAAGTTTGAAAAAACATAAAAATTAGATCAATGACAAAGACAAGAGAAAGAAAGTGCATTGATATAACAATTATCAAAGTACCTTCAAGGCTCCTGTCATGACCCAAAACGGAGGCCCATGGGGCAACCGTCATGCCAGCGAGGAAGCCGCCTAGGGCCGACTTCGCCGCCCGCCGGCCAAGGCGTCTCACCGTCATCATCCAATCTTTTCTAAAAATAAATATTAGGGAATAAATATATAGGGAATAAATAGGTTGCTTGTAAGAGAGGTATTCCAATCTATAAGGAAACCTCCTAGATATTTCTTAGCATGCAAGTCTTCCTCGGACTATAAATACAAAGGGCCATGTAACCGTTTGGATCTTAAGCGAGAAAAATTAAAAGGGTAGCTCCCTAAAACGGCTTATCTCTCGGCTCTCCCTCTCTCTCTCCGCGCGCCGCGCCCGGCCGGCCTGCGCCACCACCGCGCATCGCCCGCCGCGCGCGCCGCCCCGCCTCCACCCGCCGCCGCCCGCCAAGGGCGCGGCCCGAAGCCCCCACGCCACCGCCGCCTCCCCACCCGTCTTCACCACCCGGCGATCAAGCAATCGAGGTGTCAATTCCGGCCCAATCTAGCCGGAATCGGCCCGTATCCGGAACCGGGGCGATTCCCACCACCGGCGGCTTCCGACCACCAACAACGCCGAGATCCGATGGCCAACCATAAAATGCGCCGAGCTCCGGATGGGGAATTCGCGAGCTTGCTGATTCCATGAAGAAATCGGGCCATCTTCACCGCCCTCTTGGGCTTCGATGATCGGCTGCCCGGCGGCGTACAACGATGACGCCTGCGACCCGGGCGCCGCCAACATCGCCGCCCCATGCCATGCCAGCTTCCGACATCAACAAGCGCTCCCATCGACATCCCGCGGCGACACGGTGACCTACAACGGCAGCAACGCCGCGTACCGCAGCGGCCTTGGCATGCAGCGTACTGGCGCCCTCACGGCGTGACCTCCCCCACCACCGGCGGCGTCCCTGCCATGGCGCGCCGGCAGCGGCGTCGCTCTCCGCGGCGCCGCCTACGTCACCCCTCCAAGATCGCCGGCGCTGCAAACAGCGAGCACGCCTTCCCCACGGATGCCCGATTCTTTGCGACCTAGATCAAATCGGTCGGGGAGGCTACCACGAGGCGTCCACCAGCTGCTTTCGGCGAAAAAGCCTACCCAACTAGGCCAACGTCTCGCGGCTACTACAATGGCACGAGATAAGTTTCGGTCACTACCAACACCCTCCTTGACATTGGGAACATCCGGGTGCCAACATGGATGACAAGATGACGTCACTGACGTCAACATCGACGCCGCTAAGCGTTGACATCGGCGTCGGCCCAGGATCGACATCCTTGGCGACAACGCCACCAAGGACTCCAATGGCAACGCGCCCCTCCCAAGGGCGCCACCATCGGCGGCAGCGACGCTACCATAGGCACCATGCTGCGTCAACGACGCCCCTCAAGGGCGCCAACGCCGATGACGAGCCCCCGGCGTCAACTTCGTCTTCGCCATGCCTATCATCGACAACAACTACAAGGACATGAACCCACGACGACCCCCTCACGGCCAACCTCGACACCGCAAGAACGACGTCAACCCAGGGACGCCGCCCACGGATGAGAACACCGGCGTTCCCCGGGCGCCACCGGCGAAAGCGGTGCGTTCAGCGGCGACATACGACAACAACAATGCGCTACACTGCTTTGGACATCCTTCCGGCATCAACAATGGTGGAGAACACCATCGGGCAACCTCGAGATCCGGCAAAGGCGCCACCATCGATTACCGTCAGCGAGAACATCAGGTACACCGCTATACTTCTGATAAGAGGCGGCACTCCTCCTTCTACGGATTTGCGTCTACATGCCAGCCCGGGCGACACGGGAGTGCTGGGACACCTCCACCGGGTGTCTTCTTGGCGGCCTCAAGCTGCCCATCAATGGCGACACCAACGACTGCCGCCGCTACTTCAGCGGAACAACGACTTGATCGACTACACCTATGGCCCGACACCTCCATCAAGAACATGGCTTACCGGACACCACGGCGCCAAGCAACGACCATCAGCGCCATCGACTACTCGGCTATGACAGCGGGGCGACTCGAGCGGCACCGGTTGGCTCCCATGTTCCTCAGCGACATCTACGTCGATGCGACTCGCCAACAAACCGTGGGCTGCAATGCACCAGCGGCGCCCACCATAGGGAACACGGCGATCTACCTCGCCCCAAACGTTCGGCGTCTCCATCTTCTCGGCAAGCCTCGACTTGCGAGCTTCACCGACGGCGACAAGAGGTACATGCCACCCACATCAACCACCTACCTCGTCGACCTCGTCACAATCCCGGAGACTCTCATTCCACCTCAACTTGCTACATCAACGCTTCACGAGCCACACGACATAGCCGAACCAACAAGCTCCGGCGGGAGCACCCGGTTTGGGCGACACTCGCGGTGATTGGCATCCACCTTCCGACGACTTAGCCATTTGTGCCAGGTTTCACGACAAAGCAACCGGGCGGGGAAGGAGCCACCACATATCTTCTTCTTGTTAGAGCCAATCTTCTTCCTCGACAAGCACCACTCCTACGCCTCGAAATTGTCCAAGGTACTATGGGATGTACTCGAACCAGTGGGATAATTTTGCACACACTTGAGGTTGGCTTTCACCCCGGCGTGCATTCGGCACCGATGCAACCACCTCCGAGAGAGCAATGGAATTCCATTCATTGAACCAACATCAACAAAGGTCAGCATCTTCATCTTTGCCCAGCTCATTCCCCCATTACAAGTGGATGCAACAATCTTCAGGGCCGTGCTACTGATCACCCCATCAACAACGACATACCGTGCGGGAACCACAAATACAGGGACGCTGTTCGAAAAAGGGGGGAGAGATGTCATGACCCAAAACGGAGGCCCATGGGGCAACCGTCCTTGTGGAAGGGAAGTCGCCTCTAGGGCCGGCGCGCCCCCGCCGCTGCTGCGTGTCACCGTCATCATCCAATCTTTTCTAAAAATAAATATTAGGGAATAAATATATAGGGAATAAATAGGTTGCTTGTAAGAGAGGTATTCCAATCTATAAGGAAACCTCCTAGATATTTCTTAGCATGCAAGTCTCCCTCGGACTATAAATACAAGGGCCATGTAACCGTTTGGATCTTAAGCGAAAAAATTAAAAGGGTAGCTCCTAAGCGGCTTATCTCTCCAGCTCTCCCTCTCTCTCAAGCGCCTGCGCCGCCGCACCTCACCCGCCACGCCTGTGGCATCCGCCCGTGCGTCGCGCCCCGCCTCCACCGCCCGTCAGCGCCACTTCGCCAAAGTAGCGGCCGCTTCGCCGCCCGCCCGCCACCCGCCTCCCTCACCATCTTCACCACCCGACGATCAAGAATCGGTGTCAATTCCGGCCCAATCTAGCCCGAAATCGACAAACTCGGCTGCGAAAGAGAAAAACGCCAATATAATTTAGCGAGCAAGCGGGGGCGTCTCAAACAACACTAAGATGACCCCACCATGCCCTAACCATTTCATTTGCGAACGAGAGAAATCAAACGCGAAATCTCGTGCAAGCAAGAATTAATAATTAAAGATTTAATTCAGCCATGGATCGAGGTTGGATGCCTTCACTCTGCCACATCTACGGCGAATAAACGAACATTGCATCCTCGTCGCTCACGCTACCACTAGCAAGCCCCCCCTCCCGGGCCAATCTTCGCCCGGCCACCCCAGTGGGCCGCCCCTACTTTGGTGGCCCAATAGCCCAGGTAACCATCATCATCTTAGCCACGCTCGTCAACCTCACCGTCCACCTCACCGTCGATTTAGGGTTCGGCGACCTCGCCGCTTTAGGGTTCGGCGCTCCCCAACTTTAGGTTCCGGCGACCCCCCCCTCCCCTCCATTCCTCCCCGGCTATAGAAAGAGCCCGGCCGGCTGGCGTGACCGTCGACGACACGGCGGCGGCAGGTGTTCGGCCGACGTGAGCGCCGGGCAGGGGCTGGACCCATTAAATTTGGTACGGGTAGGCGGGGCGTCGGGCCGAGGACGGAGCTTCGGGAGTCGGAGGAGAAGGAGGCGGCGGCGGAAGCAGGGCGGGGAGGGGAAGGGCCCCGTCGCGGGCGGCGCTGGGACGGCGGGGCGGCGGGTTCGTGTTGGAGCGGTGGCGTCGTGAGGTTGAAGAAGGCAGGGGCGTCGCCTTGGGCCGTGGAAATGTTGGGCCAGCCCAAGAGGGATTGGTCGGCGTGTAGCACGCGCCCCCTGACCACACGTAGCTCTGGGGTTGCCCTCGTCGGAGGCAGCGTCGGGCCGGCCCCGCGGGCGCTGAACCACGGCATGGCGTTCTGGAGGGCGTCGCGTTGGCGGCCTGCGCTGGCGTCAGGCGCTGGTTGCACATCGCATGCAGGGAATGAATTAGTATTTATAGTAAATAAACGGGGACTGCAAATTAAGGCAAGTTAATTATTTATTAATTGCAGCATGGTGCTACTACCTTAAGGTCTGGCAGGAAGATGTCATGGCCAAGTGAAAGCAATTCGACAGTATCCATGAACAGGCCCAGCGGAAGGAGAAGTGCATCATCTTCTCGTACATCTTGTTGCTCGGCAACAAGACGGATGCCCACCGTTTCATCACCGGCAGGGGGCCCGTCCATCGATCTGAATCAAACATGAACCGGAGAAAGTGATCGAGTGACTGGGCGAGTGAATACATACAAGGGGAACAATCAAACTGATTAACAACAAAAAAAATCCACACCTAGCAGAGGTATATGCTTCATCCGACACAAGACAACAACGAAAAACCCCACTTGCTTTTGCGTTTTTTTCCTTTTCGAAATATACGGCGGCAAGAGCTAGCTTTGCCGGAAAATTTGTTAGACGAGGAAAAGAAAAAGAAAAAGAGCATTACAAGAACTTACCCTCTGGCTTAGCCACTACGTACCATGAACACAACTAGCACTGACAAAAAAACCCTTCAACGCAAAGAAAGAAAAGATAAGGCATGGAGATCTAGAGGAAAAACAAGAAGAGAAACAACTACCACATGAAGAAAACTAGCGAGAGAAGCAAACCCCAGGCTTAAGAGCTGGAGAAAAACAGCCATGCCGAAGCAAACTTTTGCTTTGCCTGGACCAGAGAAATCCAGGGTTTTCATCGATCCGAGAAGGAAGGGAGCACTCACCGGTGGGGAGGGGACACAGAGATCGAGGCGCTTCGATCGCTTCGTTGCCGGACGCGCGCTGGACCAAGGAAGAGAGAGCTAGAACGATCGATCAAGTGAAGGAGTGAACGAAGAAGAATGCAGTGGGAGCTAGGGACGAGCGACGCCGGCCGGGGATAAATAGTCTCTGACGATATGTATGCATTGGAGGCCACACGGCCGGCCAGCTGTTCGAATCTCTCCAAAACCGCGCCGTACGTCCTTGCATTTGCATGCATGGCTGGCAAGTGATAGTGAGACACATGCTGATGCATCATCACCTTCCAATTCCAATACTACGCCACCCACCGTGACAGACACACACCCTCACCCACTCTCTACTTCTGCGTCTCCGTTCCGGCAAACAAGGTACGTAGGACCGAACAGGATAGCTCTCTTGTCCTTGTGCATATGCACATGGTCACATGGATCATCTCTCGTTCAGTCGTTCCCACTGCACCTGACTCGTTATGCAAGGCAGTACTAGAAGTGTATGTAGAAACCGATAGGATCACGTACGTACTGGATCAGAACTCTCGCATTCTAGCTAGCTGTTGTGTCTTCTCTTTGAAAACTTGGTGAGCACTAGAAGAAAAACTAAGTAGTACTAGAAGCTAGCTCAATTGCGAAAACGGCTACCAATTGTAACTATTCACTCTTCACCAGTTGCTACTGTTTTTGTGCACGTACGTACTGTAACTGCACATATATACATACTCAGTGTGCATTATGTGTTCGATCGACTTCAAGCAGCACTTGCACCCGTCCAAACGCGTCTTGTTTAGTTTTGCATACAAGTGAGTAATTAGTATGGGGATTAATTTGCTCTGTTACTAATGAAAACAGGTGACTTGGCCGGCCCAAAGCTCGCTCACTAATCACTATTCCTATTCGCACTGCTGCTGGCGAATAACAATGTTCAGATCCATCTACCGGTACGGTGACAGTGAGACAGTGACTGATCGATCGATGGCCTACTATATATGAGTGGACGGGGAACTCCGGCCGCGGATGGAACGGTGAGCCTAGTAATTTGCTCAGCTCAATGATGGATCGGATGGACCTGCAATTAATGCTGCATCAAGTTTCGTAGAAATAAACCAGCATCGATGCTTGCATATCCTTTCTTATCCTTCCAAGTTCCAAATTTGTGTAATGCAGTCACTCGCAAGTCTCCTCATCATGTTCCATTATTCAACGATGGAGCAAGAAGCATCATTGTAGTACGTGTTTCCTTACTGCTCAAGTATCGAACATAACCAAGACTCGAGAGCAAACAAAGTTTTGCACCCAGGCCGGCCTGCTGCCCTGCACCACTTGACGCTTTCTCTTGAATTGAATGCTAACGTGAAGCTAAAAACTACAGCCACAGGACAGACAGGTAAACCGCGGTGGATTGAGAGGAGTATGGAGACTTACCTATGGCGGAGAAGTGGGATGACCGTCACCGCCGTGCTTCCCTGCTACCGATCGCAGTCGCACGGAGGTCCGAGATTTTTTCTTGACACCACCTCGGTCCGCCGCGGCCGTCTTTCCTCAGGCAGTGGAGTACGTACCTCCATGTCCGCCGCAGTCCGCCGCAGCCGTGGGTTCCTTTTGGTGGTCTTGAGTGGGCGCAGGCCGTGTTTAGTTTCCTTTCAAATTCTAAGTTTTTTACTCTTTCCATCACATCAATTTTTGAACGCATGGATGGAGCATTAAATGTTGATAAAATAAATAACTAATTGCACGGATTATTTATAAATCACGCGAGGCGAATCTTTTTGAGCCTAGTTAACTCATGATTGAATAATATTTGTCAAATACAAACGCGAAAGTGCTACAATTAGCAAAGTTGCAAAAACTTGCAATCTAAACAAAGGTCCAAGTCCTCCTGCGGCGACAACTTGCTGGTGGCGGCAGGTGTCTTGCAGAGATTTTTGTGGCTTGGGCGGGGCGTTTGCCGTTCCCGAGTCCATCTTCATCGTAGACTCAGCTGTACAAGCTCGAAAGCATTGGATCTGAGTCGTGGACCTGGCTCGTGGAGGACCCGAACTCCTCGTCGTGGTCACTGCAACAAGCCGCGTGGTACCGCAAGCTTTCCCAGTGTGAACTGCATGTGAACGCCCACTGAATACGTTGGATGCGGATTGAACACAATCTGCTTTCCGGGAAAAAAATCCCCACCGATATTTCATTAAGAAGAATCTTCTCACCAGATTGCGGAAAAACCCCTGAACCCAGACCCACCCATATACAACGACACTACATCGTTGTCTTTGTGAGATAGGATATGTGGCACCTATATACAGTGGCACTACATTCTTGTCCTTGTGAGATAGGATATGTGGTAGCCACAACCTGTACTTTCGGCGTGGGACTGACGAGGGGATTTTTCTAACCACGGCTGAAAATCCGTCCCTGAGGGGATCAAACCTCAGACCTAAGAAGTGTCGCTGGTTGTCCTTAGCCACTCGGGCTAGAGGCCTTTGTCCTGCTTTTTTGGCGAGGCATCCCATCAATATGTATATGTCCTATAAACATAAAATCTATTTGCATAATTCTCTAGCACCTCCTTAAGGGTGTCCACAATGGTAATAGCTAATAGTAACTATGTAAGTCTGCTGATGTGGAGGTAAGAGATAAAGAAAAAGACTATTTTATACTATTGGACCCGCACACTGCTCTCACATCTTTTTGGCTATGTGAAATAGATCGGTTATTTGCTCGTCAAGCTATCGACTACTCTCTTTTCTACTTTTTTCATGCCACTTCAGATCTAGCTAGCTAAATAGCTAACTATTGTGGATGCCCTAAGCCATGCCATCTTTTTTTTAAAAAAAAAAATCCTTAAGCTATGTCATCCTGATGGCTCCACTAAATCAGTTATGTAGTTTTTTTAAGGGAAACTAGAGGGGCTCATCGCCCCTATAGTGCTTTATTTGAAATAAAAAACCTAGGTACATTGGGTTACAAGAGGATCTAAAAAGTTCAGGAAACAAAAAAAAAAAAAAGAGAGGAAAAAAATAAGGTACAGAAGGAAAATTACATCAAACTTTGTATCCATGAATCAAAAGCTACGGTATATCTGGTCTTCACCCTCAAGGTAAGGAGGTTAATCTCTTTGTGAAGAATGTCTTTTGCCCTCTGAAGATTGACTGGGATTCCTTTAAAAATGAAGTCATTTCTAACTGTCCAGATGCTCCTGCAAACAAGGATTGCTAGGACCATAAAGAAACCTGAATTGACTTATGTCTTGATCTGCTGAATGGCTTGGTGAATATCAATATGGGCTGTGAGGTGAAACCCAACCTGAGACCACAGGTCTACTGCGAAGGGGCATTGGAGGAATATGTGTTCCATTGTTTCTTCAGAGTTGCATTGGCAAGTCACACAAATATACGAGAGGAGATGCATTCTTTTTCCTTCTTAACAGATTTCTTGTGTCTAGTAAAAAAAAAAAACAGATTTCTTGTGCTCAGACGATCCTTCATCAATAACCAGAAGAAGACCTTGTGTTTTGGTTGGCAACAATTCTTCCACACCAAATCAGTTGTGTACTCTCCTCTAGATTTGAAACGAAGTTTCATCGTCATACATTCATGCCATATAACCACTAGACGATCTATTTACCTTCCCCGTAAATTATTTATGCCTTTCAAACTTGAAACCTCCGAGAGCAAGTCTTCTCGACTCCTCCACTATCTCACAAAGTCACACTACACCAAGCCACAAGCAACATGCCATTATTTAGGGAATCTCTTTGCGTTCTCATCCAAGAAAACAAAGAGTGGACGAGGTCCACAATGTCATCTCTCTTGCTGAATGACCCCCACTCTCCTATATGTAGCAGGATATTGATTCCTCTTATCTTGTGGCGTGCTCCGTTCATTCCATGAAGCAAAGCAAGAGGATAAGACAAGCACCAAAGCTATGTTGAATCAGCAGCAGGTTAGTACTTTCTCATACACAATCTATTCTTACGGCAAACTGATAAATTTTATGTTGTACACTAAGTTCCAAATATTACCCTCCACATGTTAGTGCCTATGTTTTTTCTCTAATGAAGTTGAAGATCTGAGATTATGATCATGCTTTCTTTAGTTCATTATTGAAATAAATTTTAAATTCTTAAGAAATTACTTTCGCATACCCGTAGGAACGCATGGGGAATTCACCTAGTTTGAAAAACAAATGCGGATTGAACACGGTCTGCCACAGAATAAAGCCACGGTTCAGATCGATATCGTCTGCCATATACGATCGAGTGGATGGGGAAACTTGCCAGGAATGGAACGATGCTCAATGAGCCGTTGCTAAGCCAGTGAGCAGGAAACTTCGTGGAAAACCAGCATCGGATGCCACCACTACACACCCAACCCACCATTATTCTTTCCTGTCTCCTATCCTCGGCTAACTAGCTAGTTCAAGATTTGTGTACGTAATGTAGTAGTCACTCACACCATCCTCGATTATTCATCGATGGAATAATATATTATGCCAGACTCTAAATTCTAAGATGCATAAACTTATTACAATGAGATTTTTACAGTCCATCAAAGGTGCGTAAGGTACTTCATAGTTCATACTTGCTTGGAACCTTTTATCGATGTGAGTGGCCGGATTCTGTTCAATGTACAGAGCATCTTTCATGAATACAGCAACCGTCATTGAACATTTATCAGCAACTGAGCATCACTAGGGAGAATTTTCGATTCAAAAAAATCTATGGTTTTTGAAGCTTATTGATTGATTGTACATCCATTTTAATTGCATGTACGTTCATGTGTGTTCTGTCGCTATATCTTCCACTCATTGAGACCAAATTGTCTGGCTGTGTGCTTACTTTGGCTCAACTGATCAGTTGTTTTTTTTTTTTTTTCAGCAGTCTAGCTAAGAGAACAAGACTTGCATGCATACTGCTCTGGTTTAGATTAAGGCATATGATTAATTTATTGCTTGCCACTCAGTTTGAAGTCGTTTCTTATGGTTTCAAAAACTCTAGATACTTACTCCCTTTTATGGTATCCTTCTTCCTCAGCTTACTGCCTTCCTTGGAACAACAAGTGTTATTTTGATCTACTGCTTCGCGACACAATTTAATCGAAGTTTAATTACTCCTTGGAGCAAAACAAATACAAGAATTTTGTGCTCGGAGACACAAAAAAAGATCATCCAATCCATCTATAGATGATGATCTACGGTTGTGAAATGGATTTATTTGATGAAAGCTTTTATGCCTTCGTCTATTACTTTACACAATATAAAATTGTTTACTACTTGAAGTCTTGAATACCCAAACATGCATGTAAGACCAGACTCAGAGATATAGTCGTACTGGTCGATCCATACGTCATGAGAGACCAGGACCAGCAGACTCCAGAAATTAAACAACAAAATCCTACGATTATTCATCAGCTCCTGCTCAGCTTATCCTGCCTGCTGGCTCGCGCGGCCGGACCGGCGGCTCTCTACTCCTTCCCTCCAGGACGACGGCGGAGCAGGGCGAGGGCGGCATGCGCGTCGACCACGGCGAACAAGATAAAGACACAGGCTGAGAAGACGCTCTTGACGAGGAGGTCCTCGCTCGGGGCGGTGACGATGGTCACCCCATGAGCCAGGCGAGGACGCAGTGGATGGCGACGGCGGACGTGAGGCCGATGCAGGCGAGGGCCCGGCGGATCCGGCCGCGGCCCGTCAGCAGCACCGCCAGAAACGCGGGGCCGATCCCCGCGACGCTGAACCACATGATGGCGTTCTGGAGGGCCAGCGCGTTGGCGGCCTGCGACGGCGTCAGGAGCTGCTTGCAATGCATCGCATGCAGGAAATGAAATAATTAAACGGGGATAGATGAAAGT
This sequence comes from Hyparrhenia diplandra, assembly GCA_015847255.1. Classification (NCBI taxonomy): domain Eukaryota; kingdom Viridiplantae; phylum Streptophyta; class Magnoliopsida; order Poales; family Poaceae; genus Hyparrhenia; species Hyparrhenia diplandra. The sequence continues at coordinate 137,560 of JADLZK010012657.1, read as the reverse complement.
TAATTATCAATTGCAGCATGCATGCAAGCAAGCACAGCTACCTTGAGGTTGGGCGCCAGGCCGTTGGCTTCCAAAGATGTCATGGTGAACTGAAGGCAGTTGGACAGTGACCAGTTACAGATCCATGTGAAGGAGTAGCTGTTGGAGAAGAATGTCTTCAGCAGTGGCCCGTCCATCTCTGAATCAAACATGAACAAGTACTGGGAAAAGTTAATAAGTGTGGGTGAATATATATATGGGGAACGAACAAACGTTTCTTTTCTCCATCCGAATCAAACATGAACAAGTAATGAAAAAACCACTTGCTTTGCATGGACGAGAGAAATTCAGAGTTTCCATCCGAGAAGGAAGAGAGCATGCACTCACCGGTGGTGGTGGGACAGAGAGGAGAGGCGCTTCGCTTCGTTGCCGAACGCGCACTAGACCAGGCAAAGAAAGCTAGCTAGAGGAGACCAATAAGATTTGAGAATGTGGGAGAGAGAGACGATCGTCGAGTGAAGCTAGGAATGAAGAAGAGTGGGAGGGTTAAATAGGCGCTTTGATTAAGGGCCAAGGGGGTGGCCAAAGCTCTCCAATTACTAAAGCTACTTGGGCGTGCGACACCACACGGTTGTGCTTTACATAAAAGATTCGTGGAAGTGTAAGCTGGACCAAGCAAATCAAACACCCCACATTCTCCGGCTTTGATGTAGGGGCCCACCAATTCTATTCTACATCAAATTCTTCATCTTGCGACACCATATGGTTGTGATTTACATAAAAGATTAGAGGAGAATAGAATTGGTGGAATATTGGTTGTATTGCATTGGGCCTCATGGGTTGATTATATAAAAAGTACATAGGACTAACCCCCCTGGTTAGACGATGTGGGTACTAATTATATTACTCTAACATCCCTCCCTGATCAAAAGCGCGAAGCGCTATAGACGGTGAGACTGGAGAAGAAGTTGACTAATTAACATCCTCCACAGTCTTTCCGGTCGATGTGTGTCATGTGGCTCGAGCAAAAGCCAATGAATCCTCATGTTGAGGTAGCCGAGTGTGAGGGCACAGAGTCGTGGTCGGCTAGCCGCGTGTCGAAGATGGCCGCGGTCGACGCAGCTTGTGGTCGGATTGCCTTGTCGATAGAGATCTAGCAACACGCCGGGGACGAAAAACTGGCGCGTTAGTGTTGCCAATACCGGGCGCATAAGGTAGAGGGCCCAACCACGGTGACACGACGTGGTTATGCCGGACGGCGAAGCTGCGGGAGGAAAGGCATTAGCAAGCACGGCTTAGTGACGATGCGAGGACTGGCGAGCTAGGCTCAAGCTAGGATGGCAAGGGTAGAGGCAGTGTACGACTTTGTCTAGACAAAACCCAATCAACATGACGAAGACTTTGTGTAGACAAAGCAGATGCATCAGCGAGCATGGCTCAGCGACGACGCGGGACGAATAGCTGTTGACGGAAGCGGACCCGCTTCATTGAAGCTTGACGGAAATAAACCAGCATCTAACCAGCATCTATGCATATCCTCTTTTTATCCTTCCAAGCTCCAAATCTTTGTATAACACAGTCACTCTCAGCTATCACGCATTCATGCTCCATTATTCATCGATGGAGCAAGAAACATCACAGCTGTGTTTCCTTACTGCTCAAGTACATGTCGAACATAACCATGCATGTCATTGGGGACCTGACCCGGTTGTGCTGTCGTCGCCCAGACTCATAGCGCCCCGGGTTTCCCTCCATTTTGACCTTTGGCATCTCACCTTCGGCCAATGTGTGATCTGTAATAACTCTACCTTCTCTTAATACAATACGTGCATAAGCACTCTTTTGAATAAAAATAACCATGCATGTCATGACTCAAGAGCAAACAAAAGTTTTTTTTTTCGCCAGGCACCACTTGATATGCATATGCTTCTTGAATTCTAATGTGAAGCAGCTAAAAACTACAACCAGGACAGAGACAGGTAATCAGCTAGATGCATCCTGAAGAGCTGAAGTGTGCCACAAGGCCAGACTCATTGATTTCATCTTAGTGCTCTGCTCGTCATCAGAATTGAGAAGCACTAGTATATTGGCGCGCGCCTCCGCGCGCCCCTTCATGTGCTCGTAACAGTTGTAGAATCTAATATTTGTGCAAAAATATATTGTTACGAAAACATAATATGAGCCATCATTTCGGATCATGGTACAAATGTGAGCGCACATGCTCGCTTGTTTTCTTCGAATGTGGCTCAATACAGCAAGAGGTTAAAGATCCATGAAAATTAAATATCAGCACCTGGCCACGAAAAGGACCCAATATGCTCATATTTAGACATATGGACTTATGGAGTAATGTGCAGAAGAGTTAACACACAACAAATATACCTTTTAGTTTTGGAGGTATAAAAACGAATACAAAATGTAATCTGTTCCTCTGAAATACAACAGCCGTGCAAGATTTTTAGTACAACAGATGATGGTTTTGACTACATCTTTAGACACGTGTTGCCCATCACATCTTTAAACACAATACCATAAGGCATGTATTGGTTTACCAGCTGTCTCTTTTTCCTGGCAATCCTTGTCTGTTAGCGGTGTCTATCAATAAAGAAAAGAGCATAAGGCGATGCATGCTGGCCATGACCTGCTTCTCCCTCGCTACCAAGTACCAAGATGAAGACCCTTGTGGCCTCCCTCCTGGACCTAACAGAATGGCAATGAGGAGTTCCTGTTAGTAAGCTGTGATCAGCAGTTTGGCTAATGTAAAGTAGTGCAAACCTACTGATCATTAGTGGCCCTATTAGTATGCTATGAAAGTGATTAAATTATTGATACAGAGATGACACTATTGAAATGTTAAAAAGAGGCATAGGTGTTATTAAACTGTTGGAAACTAAATATAAGCATCATATTGGGGAGAAATCATGTAAGCAGTGGATGAATATGGGAGCAGTTAAATGACACATCAATGTAGTCATTAGCCCATTTTTCTGCCAATTCAACACACTGACAAAACCTGGAAGACAGCACCAGAAACATGTAGTCACTAAGAAAATTGTGCAAGGATCTTGGTACCGTTGGGAGTCGATTATCATTCTCTATGAAGCCTTCATCCTGAAGATATGTTTAGACTCCATGAACAGAGCATCGAAGGCAAGAACGGATTTGATTTCCCATCCACGTTTGCTCCCTTGACATGCAAAACTGATTTTGTCCACTTTGCATGGAAAGATTGATTTGGTTTCAGCCAGATATATATTTTCAACATTTAGAAACTTGGTTCTGAAAGAAAGAAAGAAAAAAATAGGTTATATAAAAGCTTCATATCAACATCAATGAAGATCAAGAGAGGCAAGGCATACACAAAAGAGATCAATAATATTCGCATGTCCACACGATACTTCCCAACTGGAAAAAAAAAAAATGGCACAAGCGACACCAAAGACATGATGGCTATGTATAGGCTAGCCCGTCTAAATGATAAACACATGCCCGGTCCTTATATTTCATTGTCCTTGGGCAGTTGTGCTTACAACAATGGCAAATATCAAAAGCCTGCCATTGCTTATTTGGTTACGTATTATGCAGGTTGCTTCTAAGTTTTAACAGAAATATTTGGTTAACAAAGACTCATAGTAGTCTCGTGCTCTTTGTCCAAGTCATCGATTTTTTTGAATAAATATTTTGTCTATCAAGCATACTGATTTTATTGAAAGAAAAGGCTATGCTACTTACGATTTATGAGGCTTAATCTGAAAGAAAAGTGTAAGATGGTAGACAAATATTTTAATACATTCAAAGATGATAAACATATTACTTTTTATGGAGGAAAATTTTGTGAACATGAATAATGAACCTTTTTAGTAAACTGTACATAGAAATCTTTTTGTCACACAAGAATTAACTTGTCATCTCTAATTAATCAATACATTAAGGAAATGATAGGGAGACATTAATCTATACAAGAAGGTTGGAAGGGAAGAACCAACATAACAGAGAAAGGTAAAAAAGACCTTGGCTTGATCAACCACTTGTGCAGGGAACTGAGTGATGATCACTTAGCACTCTGTTATTTTTACCATAATGATTCCATGTGGATACCTGTATAGAGCATCCGAACTTAGATGGATCAGCAAGTGAATATAAAAATAGAGAAGGTAATATGGTATGGCTTGTTATTTGTACAGAGCAGGCACAAACATAATCAACATGCAGAGCACCGTGAGGATTATTTTCTCGTGCTAAGAAATCATACTAACATTTTGTGCTGCTACCTTTAGTAAAGGCTTCTTAATGGCCACCTCCTCTGCAACCAAACACAAATAGGGGAAAGCAATATATAGTTGAGCAGGTGATATTCGATATTTGACAAGCATATAAGCTTCATAGGAGAAAATATTAACTTGCTAAGCCTAGTGTCAGTAATAATACTTTTTCATCTTGTGCATACCTTCATCTACCTACACGGGTGAGAAGCTAACCATTTAAACCTGCCAACGACAAACCCTTTAAATCTTCCAACGACACTCCTCCGAGTAATGCTTCTTCCCATTGAACCCGGTGAAGGCGGTGAGGTTGCATGTACAGATCAAGTAAAGAAGCCGGTTATCGAGACACAATACGTGTAATTAGATGAAATTCGCTAACTATTTGGCTTACCAAGTAGCACGCCAAAAATATCAAGCAAGATCCCAATAAATAGGCTGCTATCATCATGTTTATTTATTTGGGTTACCCAAAAAAAAAAACTCAATAGAAACAATAATGGGTACAACTGGCCTTCTTCACTATGAACCATTACATGATATATGTAGGTAAATTATCAATAACAGCAGCAATAATGGGTACTGCTGCAGGTCTATGGATCTCTTTACCAAAATCTTTGCTCACCTAGACTGAAAATTATCAATAACAGGCAGAATATATGGAGGCTAGTGGGCAGATAAGCACACCTCAATCTGAAGACATTATCATGATAGATAGTATGAGGAGGCAGAGGGAAGGACATATAGCTGGTCAATGTACCTAGCAATTTTATTATAGGCCTGTTTTTTTTCTAAAAAAAGGGGAACCAGTAGGCGATCTCCTTTTTGAAAACACTTGGTAACTATGTACCTATTTCAGCAATGCTAATTTGGTGGCTGAAAAATTAACAATAATGGGTACAACTGGCCTTCTTCACTATGAAGCATTAAAGTTTTAAAGAGGTAAGAGCCCAAGTAATAGATGATAGTAAGTGTAAGCAAAAGACAACATGAAGCACTTTGAATTGATTTGTTTGAGAAATAAAAACATTCTGACAGCCTAAACTTTGGAGCATTTCCATAAAAAAAAGATCTAATTTATCACTGGATGTAGCCCTAGGTTTCATCTATCCTCATATTAAATGTTGCTTTCTACTACTTTATGCATATCCTCAATGCCACTGAAGAAATTTTCTCCTTCCAAAAAGCTTGAGCAAAAAAGGTTCTAAAAAAAGATTATTACCAATCCCAATATCAACTTCAACCTGAGAATCCAGAATCCAGCATGGAGGACGTAGGACCACATCCAGCTGATTTAACTATGATTAGTGAATGTGTTTATTATGTGGAAGCAGGTCACACGAGGTACTTTGGCATAGCAATGGATAGAAAGAACATCGCATTATATTTGAAGATCAGAGGCAATGAATCCCTCCGAAGTGTAAACTGAGTAGGACAAGATGGTAGCAAGATTAGCCAGAGGAAAAAGTAATATAACAAAACACATCAAGGGAGCTGTACTTACAAAGGACTCATGTGAAAGTGCTGAAAGGTATTGCTACTTTAGGACAAGATGGTCAGTATGGAACTAAGAAACATTCAGGGCACAGAATCACTTCTTTTTTAAAAAAGTTTTTAATGTAACATGCTCTTGGGATAGGCTTTGTCTAAACGTTTTTTTGGGCATATATATAGGTCACTTCATCTAGCTATAACTGATAACATTGTTCAACTGGACAAACTGTAAACTGAGTTCCATAGATGACATACTATGAGCATAGATGGCTTACTGTTTGCCGTCACATTGGTAAGCCCAGTTGTACAGACAGCATGTACGTAGATTTGAACCTGCCAAGGCCAATAAAAAAGAGGAACGCGTTAAGGCACTATATCTAGAATTTGAGAATGTTGTACGATTGAATCTGTGAAGGCCAATAAAAAAGAGAAACTTGTCGAGCCATTATATCTAGAATTTGAGAAGCGTCCTAAGCACAATAAAATTGAATCTTTCAATGCACTGGAACACATTTTTTGGACCTGCAAATGAGCCTGATAGGCAGATTCAGGACTTTTCCTTATTTAATGTACCCATCCCAAACAGAAATACATAGGCAATGGCAAAGTCTGATTAGTAGGGAAAAAATGTAGATGGTACACAATTCAAGTTTCAGTTGTCTTCTGTGTAGGGAAGAGTGCACTTACAGAGCATTTAAATGCCCCATGTCTCTAATTCTCGGTGACAGAACTCCAAAAACTCCATAGAAGCCAATGTTCTGCAGGAGGGCATCGGGAGGTAAACTCAGGAAAAAAGGAGGTCCTATCATATGGCTCAAAGATGAGTTTAGCACACCAACATATTGCAGACTAAACTGCAAGCACATCAAAGTTAGTAATCACATGGTAAAGAAATGCCGCTCAAGTGGTATTTGGAGCTGTTAGAGACCTTAAGAGCGTGCTGTAACGAATGCTGGAAAGGTTAAATTTAGCTCCGACCTAATTGTTCAATTCTTTAACTAATCAAAGCACAAAAGTTAAAAATAAGAATGCAGAGATACAAAATACTGCAACTTACACTTGCACAACATTGATGTTATTGCCAAAATAACGTAATTCCAAGTGCAGGGGTTAATTTGATTTAGTTTCAGCTTCACATCATACAGAGCATCACCTAAGTAAACAAAAGATAGTTCTTTGTTACTTGCCAAAGCTGAAGAACTATTTTTTGAGAGAGAGATGGGAAACAAAACATGGGGTAATCCTTTGAACATTAAGACCAACTGTAATTATGTCCGAAAGTAGAGGGAGAGATGGATTATTTTGAGACAGGATGTCGGGATATAATGCACAAAAAAGTTGAGAATGTACAATATTGGATAATAACTGTGAAGCACAACATGTTAGAAGAGTTCTTTCACTGAGATAGGTTTCATCAATTTAAGGTGGTGATAAGAGAAATATGGTGGCACACACATCAAACTAAAGGTTACAGGTTGAGACGCATTGTCTTGTTAGAAAGTGTACTAATTTCGTACAGAGAGAAAATTGACCTGGAAACATGTCAGGTTGGAGGTTCCTCTGCAAACAAATGGGCAATACATTTTCCCCGCAAGGTTCAAATGATGAGCAAAGTGAATAGTAAACCAAACCAAGTAGCAAAATAGCATAGGTTTATAGAAGACTAAATAACAATATCTAATGTCCGGAATTATGTCCATATGACAAACTTACTAAAAGTAAAGCCCCCTGAACTTTGGAAGGTGGTCTAAATCACCCCCCAACCTTTGAAATGGTCTAAATCACCCCTAAACTTTTAAAAACCGGTCAAATTAACCCCTAAAGCAGTTTTGAAAAATCATAGAAAATCATATAAAAATCATAAAATGGAAAATAAAATTGTGCTAGACTCCAAATGAGTAGATCTACGCAATGAATATATAATATGGTATACTTTAGTACATTTTTTTACAACTACGAGGAAAAGCATAAATCTAAAGCTACAGCAAAAAATGTACTAAAACATACCATATTATATGTTCATTGCGTAGATCTACTCATTTGGAGTCTAGCACAATTTTATTTTCCATTTTATGATTTTTCTATGATTTTCTATGATTTTTCAAAACTGCTTTAGGTGGTAATTTGGCCGTTTTCAAAAGTTCGGGGGTGATTTAGACCATTTCAAAGGTCGGGTGATTTAGACCACCTCCCAAAGGTGGGGGTGTGATTTAGACTTTTTCCTAATATGTTAACAGAGTGTTCAGATTATTTGGAACTTGCATAATAAAAAGCCTCATAATGCATTAGCATATTTCCCGAAAAAGTACAGAACACATCATGTAGATTTGTGATTTTTCTGATTGCTAAAGATAAGGCTTTTGATGAACCTTCCTTATTTTAGTAACATGTACCATGCAAAAATAGACCCAATAAGCATGCACTTGTAACTATGTCAAGAAGAAGTTCTCCATATGCATATAATAGAAAACTAAAACATAAAAGAGACCAATGAAGACACAAAGAGGAAACTCACCAAAGATGCCTTGACCTGAGTAATGAAGACATAAAGAGGAAAGTCACCAAAGATGCCCTCGACTTGATTATTTGGCCAATAACAACATAACATAGTCCAATGTAAAAAATATGCGCAATTCGGTATGCAATTGATGCATGTGCTGAATCTGTCTCGAACTTATCGAAGGCAATGCATTCCTAAGAGAAGGAAAGAGAACATGCAGAATGTGAATGGACTGTCCAAAAAAAAAGATTCTGGACTAAAACCTGACCATTCAGTGCAGGCTCACTTCCGTACCGATCAACGTCTTCTTGAGTCTATGATCGAAGGTAGATAGAAATCTAAAAAGTGATTGCGAAAGAAGATATATTCTGGGTAAAGGGGAATCTACCATGGCCATCTGATTCTTTTTCTTGTTATCTTCGGGAGATCAAAGACAAGATCTCATCCACAACAACATGATTATGTTTGATAGATCGTGTCATACCAAATAGATGCAAATTTCATCTGAAAACAAGGTCTTGTGACACCCCACTCATGCCTAAAGTTTAGAGCATAAAGAATAAAACATCATTGCACATGGTCGAGGTATAAAAAACATGTCTTAGGTAGAAAAAAAGAAAGAGCAATCATCATTGCATATGTCCATAGTCTCAGTTTTTAGTGTAGTATCTTAGAGTAATAATAACCACCACATTTGTCCAATGTCTCGGATGAAGACCAGGTAACAATAAACATCACTTGCATATGTCTAGAAACATAGAGCGATTGAAGAAAGAAATAGGCATATGCTAAAACTCTGAACAAGTATGCTCTCATTAAAATTGGAAACATCATAGGCATGTGCAAATGGTGATATTAAAACTGGAAACATCACAGACATGGACAAATGCTTAGACTAAAATTGGCATAATCATAGACTTGGACATATGCTCAACTTAAGTTTGGCAAAGATCATAGGGTCTGGTCATCTCGATTCCTTTTTCTTGTTATGTTAGGAAGATCAAAAAGGGCATCTCATTGACAACAACATGATTATGTTTGATAGATCGTATCATACCAAATTGATGCAAATTTCATCTCAAAACAAGGTCCTGCGACACCCCACCCATGCCGGCGTCGGGTGATTTTTTTTTAACCGAGACGGAGAGAACGAGGGAGCGATAGAAAAGGGGAGGATTTCCCCGATCGGGCAAAAACCGAGGCGCATACCATAAAGCCGAATATATATATGAACATAGCCACCGCTAATGAATCTGTCCGAGCGCAAGAAGTCGGTGAGAAGTTGGCTTCTCGTTTTACTTCTATCAATCGCGGCCGTGGGGACGTGAAATCTAACGCCGACGAATATTTCTGCGGGGCGTGGATGTAGTTTGTGGGCCAGAGCCATTGCGGCACCTATCGTTTAGAGCATAAAGAATGAAACATCATTGCACATGGCTCAGGTAGGAAAACATGACTCAGTTAGGAAAAAAAGAAAGAGCAATCATCATTGCATATGTCCATAGTCTCAATTGTAGTGTAGTATCTTAGAGTAATAATAATCATCACATTTGTCCATTGTCTCAGATAAAGACCAGGAAACAATAAACATCACTGCATATGTCTAGAAACAGAGATTTAAGAAAGAAGTAGGCATATGCTAAAACTCTGAACAAAAAATATGCTCTCATTAAAATTGGAAACATCATAGGCATGGGTAAACGGTCATATTAAAATTGCAAACGTCATAGACGAGGACAAATGGTTAGACTAAAATTGGCATAATCATAGACTTGGACATATGCTCAGCTTAAGTTTGACAACATCATAGGGCTGGTCGAATGCTCATATTAAAGGGCAACAAATGGGCGATTGGAACTCCCCTATCGAGACAAATCATGAGGAAACCATAGACAAGACAAAGGTAAGCGTGTCATACAGAAGGTGTTTTTTGGGCGTGGAACCCTAGACTGCCGCCACGCTGCACCCACCCGTCGTCGCATCGGGGAGGAGACATCGGAAGATGGAGGAAGAGAAGAGGGTTATGCATGACCGTACCTAGGGTTTCGTCCAGGCCGTTACCGCTTCCACACCCTAGGGAGAAGGACCAGCGGGAGGAAGACACGATGGAGGTGGAGGACGGCGGCCGCCGCCGCGCACCACCGCGCCGAGGAGGACGAGGACAAGGGTGATTGCTGCTGCACGCCGCCCGCGTGGTCCTAGGGAGAAGGACCGGCGGGAGGAAGACACGAGGGAGGTGGAGGAGGGCGGCCACCGCCACGCCGAGGAGGACGACGAGGAGGGGGCGGTCGCTGCTGCTCGCCACCTGCGTGGTCGGCGCTGTCGCCGCTGCTCCCGCCGGGCGTTGTGTGATTTTTTTACCGAGACGGATAGAACGAGGGATATAGAAAAGGATTTCCCCGATCGGGCGTGAAGCGAGGTAGACACAGTAAAGCCGAGTATATATGCGAACGTAGGCAGCTTCTAATGAATCTGTCCGAGCGCAAGAAGCCGGTGAGAAGTTGGCTTCTCAGAAGCGGCTTCTATCAATCATGGTCGTGGGGCGCGAAATCTAACGACGACGAAGATTTCGGCAAACGTGGATGCAATTCTTGGGCCAGGAGCCATACGCAGGTCTACCGTTTTAATGTGCCACCGGCCCAAAGCCATCCTGAACAACATCAGCGCACCATCAGACCATATATACCTTCTTTCTATCCAAGGATAAATGATCTTGGGGCATTTTTTTTGTTAGCAAACTAGCAAGTATGAAATATAGATAAGTGACAAAGTATTGTAAAAACACGGTGTCATAATTTGTGGACCCTACCCAGCTCCTGCAAAGATTAAGACTAGGAGTAGAAACATGCCAACGGGGAACGATGAAATATATGGGTGCATAATATTTGATGGCGTGTCTCACGGATTAGAGTTAAAGAACAGAATCGTCACATGTAAATGGATTTTCTGCCTCTGTTCTAAATTATAAGTCGCTTTGACTTTTTCGGTTATATATGGATTTACCAAAAAAGTCAAAACGACTTATAATTTAAAATGGAGGCAGTATATTTGTGGAATCGATAATGAAGATGGAACCGGAAACACAAAAACACAGGTAATCACTTTGTTGTATATGTGGTGGTCTGAGCGATGTGGTGTGAGAGTTATGGAGTAGGCACTAAAATATATGATTGTGGGTATTATTAATGAATTGAATGGCAATCATAATATGGATTAGATTATATTGTTGGTGTATATATTCATGTCATCCAAAACTTTGAACATTGGCCATGACTAGTATGGTGAAAAATGAGATCTTATTTGTTGTCCCTTTACTGTTAATAAAGTCGTCTGTTGCTAGTACTGTATGAAGTAAAGATTTGGTGTCCACACTTGCTTGGTTCAATGTATCAATCAAAGTTGTCAATTTTGGCAGATTTAATGGGTTCTCCTACGTATGTAACATGATGGTTACTTCCTAAAAAAGAAATGCTAATTAAACAGCCTTTTCATGCACTAGTATATGCGCTCGCGCTAAACGTTGATGCCTAATCCCTCCGTCCCTAAATTTTTATCGCTATGCTTTCAGAGAAATAACTTTAACAAACTATATATTAAAAATATTAATATTATATCATACATAATTAGTATCATTGTAAGATCTTTGACCTAGTTTTTAACAAATTTATTTAAAGATATAAATGTTACATGTATTTTGTATAAATCGAAATCAAAGTTGTGGCACGAAAATAAAAAAATAACCAATACTTTGAAATGGAGGGAGCATGCCTTGTGCGTGCTAGTCGTAGCCCTCCTACTTCCTAGGCACTAGCCAGTAGCCTCTCGCGCGTCTCGTTTCTGCGTCTTGCCAAACCAAACCGAAGTTTCGATAGATTGCACTAGCTAGGTGTGCTGAAATAGCATCCGACAAGCACGTAGACTATGAGCAAAGCCGCAGTGGGCACGCGTGCCTCCCTGGCTGATGAGACACGTCGAAGGACTAGATTGGATCTGTGGCGCGTCATCCTATTCCTAGGCCTGCCTGGCTGTGCCTCTTGTACGATCGTGACCAAGAGTAGGATCCATTGGGTTAGTTATCAGGTGTAGTGTCAGCAGAAGGCGTGCTTACATTTTGTATATAAAAAGCGTGGTTAGAAGTCATAAAGGCAGTGCTTAGTTTATAGGATCGTTTAACCCTCGCCGTTGCTTTCTGTAGCACACTACTACGGATCTCCGGAGCGGCACGGCGACGACTTTGACGCTACGCCGGCGACGGACACAGTGGATGCTGGGTTGTTGTGCAGCCAGCTCTTTATATAAGCGCAGCGTGCGGCGTCATTTGGAGCATCAAAGAGGGAGACAAAAACCTTATGGAGTCTGCCATGTTTTCCGGCTGCTGCCTCGCGGCTGTTCTCGTACTCGTAGCTCTCGCCTGTCCCCACCGTCTTTGCGCGACGGCGGCGGTGGCGGTCGCGGCGCCGCCGTCGCGCGAGGGAAGTGAGGCGAACAGCCACGTCGTCAGCGTCAACTCGCTGCTCCCTAACGACACGGTCTGCACGGCCACGAAAGGACCAGCAGGTAGTACTTATTCTGGCATCGTCCTCTGCGTTTCTTCCGTGTGTCGTCTCGCATGTGGCTAGTTTATTCGAAAACAAGATAGCGTCACATGCTAATAAGTTCCGTTGCTGCCGTGTCCTGCGCATGCAGCGGCACCCAGCTCGTCGGCGCTCGCCGTCGTGCACAGGCACGGCCCGTGCTCGCCGCTGCAGACACGCGGCGGCGCGCCGTCCCATAGCGAAGTCCTACGCCGGGACCAGGACCGAGTCGGCGCCATTCACCGCAAGGTGGCCGCTGTAACCGCAGCGGCATCCAAGTCCAAGTCCAAGGGCGTGTCCCTGCAGGCGAACTGGGGCAAATCTCTCGACACAAACAACTACGTCACCTCGCTCCGCCTCGGCACGCCGGCGACGGACCTGGTGGCGGAGCTTGACACCGGCAGCGTCCAGTCGTGGGTGCAGTGCAAGCCGTGCGCGGACTGCTACGAGCAGCACGACCCCGTCTTCGACCCCGCCAAGTCGTCGACGTACTCCGCCATACCCTGCGGCGCGCGGGAGTGCCAGGAGCTCGGCTCGTCGTCGCGCAACTGCTCGTCGGACAACAAGTCGTGTCCCTACAAGGTCTCCTACGGCGACGACTCGTACACCGTCGGCGTCCTCGCGCGCGACACGCTCACGCTGTCGTCGCTGTCGCCGGCCGACACGGTCACGGGCTTCGTCTTTGGGTGCGGCCACAACAACGCCGGGACCTTCGGCGAGATCGACGGGCTCTTGGGCCTCGGCCGCGGGAAGGCGTCGCTGTCGTCGCAGGTGGCGGCCAGGTACGGCGCGGGCTTCTCCTACTGCCTTCCGTCGTCGCCGAGCGCCGCGGGCTACCTGTCTTTCGGCGGAGCCGGCGCCGCCCCTGCCGACGTGCAGTTCACGGAGATGGTGACCGGCCAGGACCCGACGGCCTACTACCTCAACCTCACCGGCATATTGGTCGCCGGCCGGGCGATCAAGGTGCCCCCGTCCGTGTTCGCGACTCCGGCCGGGACCATAATCGATTCGGGCACCGCGTTCAGCCGCCTCCCTCCAGCTGCCTACGCGGCGCTGCGGTCGGCGTTCCGGAGAGCCATGGGAAGGTACAGGTACAAGAGGGCGCCCAGCTCGACCATCTTCGACACGTGCTACGACCTCACCGGCCACGAGACCGTGCAGATACCGTCAGTGGCGCTGGTGTTCGCCGACGGCGCCACCGTGCACCTACACCCTAGCGGCGTGTTGTATACATGGAACGATGCGTCCCAGATGTGCCTTGCGTTCGTGCCCAACCACGACGAGGTGGACTTGGGCATACTTGGGAACACGCAGCAGAGGACGCTCGCCGTCATCTACGACGTGGGCAACCGGAAGGTCGGGTTCGGCGCCAACGGCTGCGCTTGAAATCGGCCGTGGTTCGCAAAAGATCAACAGCTATAACGTGATGCAATCTCCATTTGTTGTTTTTTTTTTGGGAAGATTTCAATATACTTTGTAATGTTCGATCAGCTATTAGTTCAGCAATGAACTTTTACAACATACGGACATAGCACACATGTCAAGTTCCACAGAATATAAATAATATTAACTGTTAATTTATTTATAAAAGAAAATGTAATATGAAAGGGAAGAGCCAAGCGTTGCATCTCCGAATGGCGCGACACAGGATCTGCCATGTGGCGCGACACAACATTTCTCTTTAGTGGGGCAAATTGGTTCACAAGCTCTCAAAATCAGAATGAAGAATCACTTCATATAATTAGGAGAAACTATTTTTTCAAGCTCTCAGTCTTTTAGTTCATTTCAGACAATCACTTCATATAATGAGCAGTGAATCATTTCTCGCTGAAAAATAAGTTTGGCTTGAGAATCGAGAGTGCTCCTAAATGGTGGAGAAGGTGGGCTGTGGACGATGATGATGTGGATGATTCGGTCGCCGATACGATTTGTGTACATACTCGGATAGTCGGACTCTCGAATTACTTGGGCCTCTATCCATCGCACAGTATAGTGAATCTCATCAGATTTGTGGACTGGAAAGCGAAAGACAGCGCGGCCCACCTCAAACTCGACGAAGGAATGAAAAGAAGCATCATGGTAAAGCACATCTCTTTTATTTTATTTTTTATTTCATTTGGTGTGTCCTCCCTGGCAGACAATTTGTGAGTGGCTATTGCACATATTTTGGAACTACGAAATAGCACTTGTACGTGAAATTTGTGGGTTCGTAGCGGCCTAAAGATGTTCGGACGCGCTTGCCTAAAAAAAGGTTGGTGTACACATTCGGGAACTACGAAATTTTACGCCATCTCATGCTTGACGCACTTCTTCCATCACGTTGACGCTCACGCCGCTACGAATCCTACCCCTACAAGCACCTTTAAAGGATTGAGCCTTCACGAAGTCACCACAGACGCCTCGCTGTCGACGGGGACGTCGCCTACCACTTATAATGCATAGCGCGGGAAAATCTTAGAATAAATCCGGGATAATGTATGCGACACTCGAGTTTTGAACCCTTGGTGAGAGCCCCCAACCAATGGTCTTTGCCATTACGCCGTGAACCCCCTGACATCTTCATTTTCTTTCTTCTGGTAAACTGAAGCTTTTAGGATTGCACCATGTACCTGATATGCTCTGTCTCTATCTTCCACTCATTGAGATGAAATCGTCTGGCTGTGTACTTAATTCGACTTGGTCCAGCAGTCTTGCTAATTTAGAGAACAAGATTTGTGGGGTTCACTCCTGCCCCTCTGGCCTTCGCTACAGGGGTAGCGGGAGGAGGGGTGAGGGCTTCCCACAGGATGAGACAAGTGCGAGTCTGAGTCCTTGATTGACGATACCCTCGCTGGGGTTGTCGAGGGTACGGCCGATCACGGGCTGGGTCCCGGGTGTGTGACGTGGACAAAAGATAAATAAAGAAAGTAGTTTCGATTATATGGCAATAAAATTCGCCACCAACCGTCGCCCCAATACGTCTTGTATGTCCGTATTTATAGGCGTTCGGTCGGTAGGCGACGTTGTTACACATCATGACAAAGTGCTACAGTCACTAACATCTAGGACCCACGCAGGGGTACTTTAGTACAATCCCCTTCAGGGGCAAACAGGTAAAAGAACTCGGTAAGACCGTCTTGGGGCGCTGTTGCAATTGCATTTATTCAAAGTTTATTGGAGCCAAACAACACAAGAAATTTTAGGCTTGGAGAGACAGAAAGAACAGGTAATCCATCTATGATGAGCTATACGGTCGTTGTGAAATGGATTTATCTGATTAAATATTTATGACTGCGTTTATTACTTTCGATAATATAAAAGTGGTCGCAGCTTGAAGTCTTTAATACCCAAACATGCATTTGTTAGTCCTAAGTAAAAGATCAAATTTACTACTCGAATACCAAAACCCATGTCAATTTTGAGTTAAACTGTAGGCATAGATATGTGCTTTTGAAAATTTATCAATCGGTGTGGGGGCCCATATATATTATAAAACGGAAAAAAGGCTCATCAGCGTAAAGAAATTCCACATCCATGTAGTAAAAGATCATACACACGAAGCAACCATCACTTAATTGATCATGCTCATCAGTTCCTCTCCCATATAGCACAACGGAGTCCATATGTACATACTCAGAAATATAGCCGTACTGGTCGATCCATACGAGATACGGCCATATATACTTACTCAGGCTAATGCTGTAGTCCTTGGTAAATTCCTGCGCTCTGGTCCTCGATCCCCTCATTCCCCTCAAGGTCGACGGAGCAGGACCATGGCGGACTTGACGTCAACCACTGCAAAGAGGGTGAAGGACATGGCCGAGACGACGCTGAGGAAGAGGAGATTGTCCTCCTGGGCGGTGACGACAAGTGTGACTCCTAGGATCCAGCTGATGACGCAGTGGTTGGCGAAGGCGGACGCGAGGCCGACGCAGGCGAGGGCCCGGCGGACCCGGCCGCGGCCTCTGAGCAGCAGCGCCAGCAGCGCCGGGCCGGGCCCCGCGGCGCTGAACCAGAGCATGGCTCTCTGGAGGGCGAGAGCCTTGGCGGCCTGCGCCGGCGTCAGCAGCTGCATGCAAGAAAAGATCGATCTGTAACGCCTGGACGAGAACGACGTACTGGCTTGGAAAGTAAATTATTACTACGTAATTGCAGCTACACACCGTTAAGTTGGGGATGTGGCCCTCCAAGGAGGTCAGCGTGAACTGATAGCAAGCGTACAGGGACCAGGCACAGATCCACTGGAAAGAGAAGAGCTGCAACAGTGGCCCGTCGTCCATCGAGTCCAGTGCGTCCATCTGAATGAAACATGAACAAAGGACCGGAACAAAGTGAGAGTAGTGAACAAGGACTTGTAGTAGTATATGGGAAGCAACAAACACACAGTTTTTCTCCCACACCCAGCTTGAAGAGATGGTGCCTTTTGAGTTTGGACACAAGACAAGGACGATCTGGTTGTGGGAGAAGGAACAGAGCACACTCACCGTCACCTCGCGCGCGCTGGACCAAAGCAAAGGACTGAAGGAAACTGTGGTAGAGAGAGGTAGTGCACTAGTGCGCGCGACGATGGAGTGAAGGAATGAACAAGCGTGCAGTGGGAGGGCGAGGCCGGCCGGGGATAATATATACGTAGCATACATAGCGTGGACTTTTGACGCGTGTCCGCCTTCACGATTGGGGCAAGCCAGCCAGGCTCCATCACCTCCATCACGCGGCTCATTCTGCTCCGTACCGAAAACGCTGCCATCGATCGTGGCTCGCCCCATCACGGGCGCTAGCTAGGCAATGCTGGTACCAAACGTCCAAACCCCTAAGGTGGCCGGTGCTACACAGGCGGCGGCGTGACGCAGATCGTCATTGATTCAGCCTCTCCTAGCACATGATCGATCTCGCCTTGCTGTCGTGACGACGAGCCACACGTTCAGTCCACAGTCCTAGCATGCCATCTTCCATCGATGAGGACGACGCTGATCACGCTGAGACAGAGACATCACCTCTGTTCCATTCTATACTTCCCCCACCCCCACTTTTTCCACTCTGATGCGTCTCCGTTCCGTGCTAGCTATAGCTAGCCAGCTATTGAAGGATCGGATGGCTCTCGCCCATGTGCGTATCCTTCTCAAACTGCCTCGTTCTGCAAGGTATAGTACTACTAGAAACCAATAGGATCAGATCAGAAATCTCGATCGCATTCGGCTACTAGCTAATTTGCCAGTTGATGAGGAGGACCTGCAACGAAGCTTCGTGGAAATAAACCAGCATCGATGCATGCATATCGATCCTTTCTTATCCTTCCAAATCTGTGTAAATGCAGTGCAGTCTCATCGTGCTCCATTATTCAACGACGGAGCAAGAAGCATCATCAATGTTGCGTTTCCTTACTGCTCAAGTATTCAACATAACCATGTCAAGACTCAAGAGCAGACAAAGTTCACCATGCGCCACTTACAGATGCTCTTCTTGAATGCTAACGTGAAGAGCTAAAGTGCCACAAGGCCAGGCTCATTGATTTCAATTTCATCACAGTCGTCCTCATCAGAATTCAGAAGCATGTGCCACGGGGCCAAAGCCACTCCATTCCTAAACAACATCAGCGCAACACCAGAGACCGTATATACCTTCTTTCTATTCAAGGATAAAATAATCTTGGGGCATTTTTTGTTACCAACCTAGCCAGTTAAATATACTAGATAAAACTACCGTAAAAACGCCGTGTCTAACTGTGCACCCTACCAGTGCTAAGATTACGAGACTAGTTGCAGAAACATGCTAACATCAGCGCATCAACAATCCCCCAAATGAACCTGATTTCTTCATAAATCATTGTCACTTAGCTTTAAATCGCCATATAATACCTTTTTTTTGAAAAGCAGCAGGCAAGCCCGGCATATATTAATAAGTAGAAGATTAGAGAATTACATGCGCAAGCGGCGCAAACAACTTCTCAGATTGACAGACTGTCAAACTGGGCGAGGAATACTAAATTGACTACTCACACTCTAGAAACAACCAAAGAGCATCATCTAGTTGCACTGTCATGGAGACTCCACCATGTCTCCTGCCTCCGCCGCAATTGCAGCCAGTGCCCTGCAGAGCTCCATGTCGTCAAGCCTCGTTGCAGACCGTAATGCATTGACCGCCTTCTCAGGTAGGTCCTGTCCGAAGTATAATACCTAACATTAGCCATAAATCTTCATTGTTTAGCCCTGTTAAAGCGGTGGAACAAGATGACCATCCCTTGGCTTCTCAGTATGTATTAATAGGGACAAGGAAGGCCCCTTGGATGGCTTACACTAAGTCATGGTTTACAACATATACAGGATCGCCACCCTTCTACCCTGACCATTCATACAAGTGAGGATCACGGTCAGGTTTACATACAAGGTTGAGATTGGTTAAGTTTTTCATTTTGCATACTGTCAAAGGCTTAGTGAAGCCATCGGTAAGTTGATCACCAGTATGAATGTAGCGTATGTCGAGTAATTTCTCTGCTACTCTCTCACGCAAAAACCGACAATTTCATTGTGCTTTGTTCGTGCATGGAAAGACTGGATTTGCTGAAAGATATTTGGCGCCCACATTGTCACACCAAAGTAGTGCAGCTAGTGGACGATAAACTCAAAGTTCAGTCAAAAGCTTTTGAATCCACATGATCTCAGTTGTGCCATTTGGCAAGGATTTATATTCCGCCTCTGTACTAGATCGTGAGACGGTGGGTTGATTGCGGGCACTCCAAGAAACCAGATTAGGTCCGAGGAACACGACAAATCCGCTGCACCTGTCATCAACACAACCTGTCCGGTCGACATCACAAAAGGCACTCACAAGTAGTGGCAGACCCCAAGGGGGTCCACCGACAACCCCCCGGTGTCCCGCCTATCATACATACATACTAGTAATGAAAATTGTAAAAACAAAGAAAAAATGGTTTATCGATTTGTATATATATATAAAAAATTGGTGCACCCCCTGTGCTCAAAAGCTGGATCCACCACTACTCACAATGGTAGAATCTGATTTCCTAATCATCAATCCAAGCTTCAAAGTTCCTTGTACATAGCGTATTATTCTCATCACGACACTCAAATGCACCATTGTTGAAGAATGCAAGAATTGACACACCTTGTTTACTGCAAAGATATGTCGGGTCTCGTGAGAGTGAGGTATTGCAAGGCGCCGACAACACTTCTCTATCTTACTGAGTCATCATGTCCAAGTGCCTCTCCTTCAAACATACTCAATTTCTCTAACGTGGATATATAAGGATGTGTCAACCGGCTTACACTTACTCATGCCGGCTCGCTTCACAATATCATTAGCATAGCATGCTTGTGACATGATCAATCCATCAGTAACCTTCTGGACTTCTATGCCAAGGAAGTAGTGAAGATCTCCTAGATCTTTTAGGGTGAACTCTTTTTCAAAATCCTTCAAGAGAGCATTAGTTGCTTCGTGCGATGAACTTGCAACTATAATGTCAACAACATATACTAGCACAAACATTGTGTAGTTGCCCTTATTATAATAGAATAGTGAAGTGTCTCCCTTGGAAGGCAAGAATCCTATACCTTTTAATTTGTTGCATAGACGAGCATACCATGCACGGGGTGCCTGTTTGATTCCATAGAGTGCCTTGTCCAGCTTACATACAAAAGATGGATGATCTGGATCTCTATAGCATGGAGGTTGACGATATAAACTTCTTCTTCAAGTACACGAAAAGTATTTTGCACATCTAATTTTCAAAGAGACCACCCTTTTGAAACTACTACTGAAAGAACAAGCCGCCTTTGTAACGTCGGGCCCGACTTCCTCACACGTGTCGAGCTACCCGATAAGAAAATAAAATTGAATCAAAACGCGGCACTTGGTGATGCGAGGGAGGAAGCTTGGAGGAGACGATGACTCACTAGGGCACCTTTGGACTGGTAGATGACGACCTCTTCTGGGGCACGCGTGGCGCGCGATGCGGATGGCTTTATGGGCGTGCCGTCGGGGCGGCGCGTGGGCACAATGATGCGCCGCCTTCCTTGGGGATGGAGGGAGGTGTCGTTGGTCGCCGCTGCCATTGCTGGAGGTGGCCATGGCTGGGGTGGCGTGCATGATTCGGATCTTGGGGAGGAGGGGACGAAGGCTGTAGTGCGACGACGGCGGACACCGGAGGATGGGTTTAGGGGAGTCAAGATGTCAAAGCCGGCTTGAGTTGAGTCGAACACGGGATCGGGGCCACCGGAGTTGTGCAGGTTTTTCACTTTCTTCTTCTGCCCTTTCCTTTTTCTTCTTCTTCTTCGTCGTCGTCTTCTTTTCATGAATTTTCCTTTTATTATACAATTTATACTTCACACGAGTTGTTCTAACTACAGGACATATACCTCGTTGTGCAGTCATGTTGACCAACTTGTAACAATAATTACAATGAGATAGCTAGTATATATTTATTGAATTTAGTTGGGTTTGGTTCAACTTTATGTCAATTAAATTAAATTATCTGGTATATAAAATGAGATAATAATTAACTTAACGTTTGTCGTGAGGTTAAGAAAGATGAAAAACAGATGGTCTCGACAGCCAGGCCATGATATCTAAGGTTTTGTAATAGATTAGCAACACAAATAATAACCTTAAGAACAGTCCTAATGGAAGGAACTACCAATAGTTTCTACATTATACGTATCAGAGCAAGAAACTATCAATTCCAATGCTAGTTTTTCACGTAGTGTTCAGATAAAAAAAAATGACCAACCGTTCGTCCTATTCATCCTCGTCGTCTCTGGATTGTTTGTGCAGAAACGAGACTGAACACTTCGAGAAAAACTAGCATTGAAAAGATTTTGCAAATAGACATTATTTAATACTCCTAAATAGCAAGATTCACCTAGGATTATCAGGTGTCGCTGATAACTGGGCCATCGGCGCACTTGGCCCCACATACAGCGTAAAAGGCTGATGTCCCGAGACATTGCAACAAATGATGTTCTCATTGCATTTCACATTTGTGTTGATAAAACACTGATTGAAGACACGAAGTAAAGCTGAAGTACATTGCCTTAATCGCAACGTCTTGCTCAACCAACCCGTCACATCCATTACAGAGGATCCATCTACCACTACCGTCAACTACTCATTGTATTTGATAGCATAAATATTACAGAGGACCAAATTTCTACTAAATTTTATTCACATTTATGACTTCAAATTAATTTATGAAAAAACAACATTTCATAATGAATCTAATGTGATTTATTTGATAGCATAAATATTGATAGTTTCTTTTATCTATAATTAATGAAACTTGAGATACTAAACCGCGACAATGTGCTAGAAAGTTTTTTTTTTTTAATGGAGGGAGTAAAAAGAACTTCTTTCCAAATTTAGTTCCACGTAGATCCGACGCCTGCCTCCTCTGTCCGTCCTCTGCCAATTCCAAGTCTCTCGAGTTCATTAAAAAAAAACTCTCGCCCAGTCTCGAGGATGGCGGCGCAGGTGGTGGCAGCGTCGGGCGTCTTGGCGGGGGCGGCGGCCAGGCACCTGGGCGGCGGATCCAAGGCGGACGGGCTACGGGCATCGCCGAGACTGCTGCTCGGGGCGTGCGCGTCCAGGGAGAGGTGGGGCGGCGCCGCGGCCGCGATTGCCTGCCGCGGGTCGCAGGCGGTGTCCGTGATAAGCCGCACCCCGCGCGCCGTGGCCAAGGTGCTGCCGGTGTCGCCCGACGACGACGCGGCCGTCAAGGTAGCGACTAGCGATCACCACCTCATCATCATCATCATCCTCGTACTGGTTGTTTGGCTTGTGCGCTTGTGCCGCGCTGGTGGGAGCGTTGGCAAGGAGTCGTGGGATTGGGATGGGGACGGGATTTTTATGTTTCGAGATACCATCGAGCCGGTTGGGGAGTGAAAATTGGAGTCCCTGACGATGAAATTGGATTTGAGGTCGCTTTCGTGTTGCGACGGCGAAATTTGGAGGGCTGAATCGTCCGGGGATGTCGTTATCACTTCATATCAATATATACATACGGATGAAAGCAGTTAGGCTTTGGCGTGCATTTTCCTTAAGCTATTCTATGTTCCATGCATTCCTACTGGACTGGAGCTGTTTTGTCCGTTTGTTTCCTGGAGTAACATGAACACAGGATGTGGGTAAATTATGGTGCGACCCTGCAAACTTAGCCATTTGCTTTTGTGATTTGTTGCAAGTTGCAACCTATTACTCCCTCCTTCCAAATTGCAAGTCGTTTTGACAAAACTAGTGTATCTAAATTTGCTAAAATGATCTACAATTTGGGACGGAAGGAGTACTTGCTAATAATTTTTATTTACTGTTTACCAACATGGCACTAACACCCCTGTTGAATTAGTCGTGGAACCCTCTGCCACCAAGAATGGAAGCACATAGACTTGCGCTAATGTATCTTAGGAATGCAACCTTAATACCTTATGGTTTTAAATTTCAAACTTCAATACCAATAATATATTTATTTTGACAGGAAGAAGTAGACTTCGGGCCCCTTAAGGCTATCCAGCAACTTGCAACTGGAGAAACTAGTATGTGGTCTAAACCAAATATGAGGCGCAAGACAAAGATCGTGTGCACCATCGGTCCCTCAACTAACACAAGAGAGATGATATGGAAACTCGCTGAGACTGGCATGAATGTGGCCCGGCTTAATATGTCACATGGAGACCATGCATCACACCAGAAAGTTATTGATCTGGTGAAGGAATATAATGCATCACGTCCAGATAATGTGATTGCTATTATGCTTGACACGAAGGTTGGTATTACCTCTTTTTGTGGCATCGAAAGAGAGAGAAAGAGTTTCCATCCTTAGAAATTGCTTTCCTTTGGTTTCAATAAAAGGAAAAAGAAGCTGCTGTTCTGCAGTATTTTTAGTTCTTAGTCGATTCACTATATTAACAATAAATGGAATTGAATCTTTCTTTTTTTGTGCATTTAATTTTTCATATGTTGCCTTGATTTACAAATCAGGGTCCAGAAGTTCGAAGTGGAGATTTGCCTCAGCCCATATTTCTGGAAAGTGGCCAAGAATTCACGTTTACAATTAAAAGGGGCGTTGGGACTGATACATGTGTTAGTGTGAACTATGACGACTTCGTTAGTGATGTTGAAGTGGGTGATATGCTCCTTGTAGATGGTATGCTGATATTATATTCCTTATCTAGTATTCTATATGTTTTGTCTCTCTTTTCTTCTTTTCATTTGGCTGGGTGCCACATGATTGCACACATCATCTCTGAAGTCTGAATATCAAAACAAACAACAATCACTTTATCTAAAGTAGTTCCAGCACTAAATTTTTTTTATGGCTGGACTTGTCAACTTCTGTCAAAAATTGCAGTAAGCTTTCCTAGTTTTGTTCATCATAATGATATTCTTTTTACTTTCTCCATTTACACATGATCTGGGGTTCTTCCTGTAGCATTTGGATCTTTACTTGCACAAATTCTTCGTCAAATGTGTATGAATGTTCTGATCCGGTGTTCACGACATGCTTGACTGTAATCTGTACATTAGAAATTGTCAGGATATGGTGTACATCGCTAGTGTCAGTACTACAAATTTTCTGATATGAAATTCACAAACATTAACTTTCTTCTGGCTTAGTTCTGCATAATTGTCTAGCTCTTCGATCATGTTGGGTGTCAGATACCTGTCTAGCATGGACATCCTTTTCAGTATTAACTCTTGCCTATTGTATCTTTTGGTTTTTAGTGATTGTTTTTCATGTTCTTATTGAATCATGTGTTTTAAATTTTCAGGAGGAACGATGTCATTTTTGGTCAAGTTAAAAACTGAAGATTCTGTGAAATGTGAAGTGGTTGACGGAGGTGAACTGAAATCTAGGCGCCACCTGAATGTTCGTGGAAAGAGTGCAACCTTGCCATCAATAACTGGTAATAGTCGGCAATATTTTCTTTTACTGCATCTAATGTATATGTTCTTGTTTCACACACCTGTTTCAAACATGCAGACAAGGATTGGGATGATATTAAGTTCGGTGTGGATAACCAGGTTGATTACTATGCTGTTTCTTTTGTGAAAGATGCTCAAGTTGTCCATGAACTGAAGGATTATCTGAGAAGTAATTATCAATCCTACTTTACAAAAATCATATCATGCACTTGTTCCATAATTGATTGAGCT
This sequence comes from Hyparrhenia diplandra, assembly GCA_015847255.1. Classification (NCBI taxonomy): domain Eukaryota; kingdom Viridiplantae; phylum Streptophyta; class Magnoliopsida; order Poales; family Poaceae; genus Hyparrhenia; species Hyparrhenia diplandra. The sequence goes on along the minus strand of JADLZK010012657.1, from coordinate 112,610 downwards.
CATTTTATTCTATTTTCAGGCTGCAATGCCGACATACATATAATTGTGAAAATCGAAAGTGCAGACTCCATTCGTAACCTACATTCAATTATCACAGTGTCTGATGGGGTAAGGAACTGATCATAATTATGCTTGGGTTTAGTGGAATGCCATCAAAAGATTTATATCTTTGCATGGATGGTCTTGAGTTGTATCTTGAAATCATGAATATTCCTCTGGTCTATTCATCGTTCTGATTTTAGTTTTGAGAGCTTTACCTATTGATTTACCACTGAAAGCTCTCAATTGACATTTTGAGGGAACTAAGTTAGTATTGAACAATGTAGGCTATGGTTGCCAGGGGTGACCTGGGAGCTGAACTGCCTATTGAGGAGGTGCCACTGTTGCAGGTACAGTGTCACTGATCATGTCTCTCATAAGCTATTGCACAGAAAAGCTAAATGTAATTATGTACATGTATATTCCTATTCAGCTATTTGGATTACATTGTATTACTTGTGTATACATGTGTATACATGGCAATGCAGCCTATATGTTACAGTCCCATTTGAAAGCTGCCTTGCGTAGTTCTTACTAATAAGTAATCAATAAATTATCTCCTTTTTGTCCTAAAAAGGTGACTGACATTTATATTTTCCTCAAATGCCATGTTCCTTCACGCAGGAAGAAATTATTAGAATGTGCAGGGGCATGGGAAAGGCTGTTATTGTTGCTAATATGCTGGAAAGTATGATTGTTCATCCAACTCCCACCGGGCAGAAGTTTCAGACGTTGCTATAGCTGTTCAAGAGGGTGCTGATGCAGTTATGCTTTCTGGAGAAACAGCACATGGAAAAATACGTGTGTTTTGCTTTACTATGGGTCTTATTAGTTAATTGTATGACCAAATATGTCTCCATATTTTCCTTATGTTACCAGTGTTATAGTGTATCATTATTTTATTTTGTGTGCCACGAACAATTAGCTGTTTTACTAATACTTCCACGCTGCTACATCATGTTATTGGGCTATTGCATTCTTCAAAAATTCCAGATGCTATCACAACTGACAGTGAATAAATGCAAAAGATAAAAAAAATATTGTTACTGATGGAGTTGCTTGTCCCTTCTGTTTACTTCTATTGAATATGGGATATGGAAGTTGCTTGCCCCTTGTGCTTACTTATAGAAAATATGGGATATGCTGTTTAACTATGTTCTCAGTATATCAAATCTGAACTCTTAATGTCATATATTTCTATTATTCAAATAAATAACTTAGGTATGAGTAAATTTCAGCGGCGTTCCTTAAACTTGTCCTGAGTTCACATCCCGGTCCCGTACTCTTAAAATGCACGTAATAGTCCTTAAACTTGTCCCACACTCTCATCCTAGTCCTTGAACTTGTACTGAGTCTCATCCTGGTCCCGGTGCTCTTAAAATGCACATAATAGTCCTTAAACTTGTCCCACGCTTCGCATCCTGGTCCTTAAACTTGTCCCGATGAAATTTACTCAGGTATTATAGCTACTTGAACAATATTGTGGCCTTTTCTTCTTGGTTTGTATACATATATTTGCAAGTCTTATTTCCATACGCTGATTTATCTTGAATATAAGAGTAAATATAAAACTAAGCTTATAATTTTTGACAGATTTCCTTGAAAGCTGTTAAGGTCATGCACACAGTTGCCCTGAGAACTGAAGCAACCATTCTTGGTAGGGAAACACCTGCTGACCTTGGTCAGGTTTCCAAGGTATGACACCATTCTTTTCGCCGTCATGCTGATTAACAACTTCCATTCTCTAACCATGCCTCAATATGTAGAACCACATGAGTGAATTGTTCGCGTACCATACAGCAATGATGTCAAATACTCTTGGATCATCAATATTCGTTTTCACCAGAACAGGGTCTATGGCTATCCTGCTTAGTCACTACCGCCCCTCTGGCACTATTTTTGCCTTTACAGATGAGTAAGTTTTCGATTCTTTTAAATAACGATGCAGCTTACAATACAAATTGCTGGTGTCCTATTTTTATATCTTGTCAGTACAATGTCTCCAAGGGCATGTTTTATTTAATTGTACTGATGATGGCCTATTCAAGAGATTCTGTTAAATATTTGAGCATAATTAATGTTGGTAACTAACTGTTTATTTTTTTTCTCTTGTAATATGTCATAATTGTGAAACATGAATCAATTAGGCTGCCTTGTCCGACCCAATAATTTGTTAATAACCTTTGGGATAACCTTTAAAATTTAATGTGTGGGTATGTACTAGTTAGTGTTGTTTCAGTGATGGCCGATGAAATCAAGTACCCATTTGAAATTATGTATGTAATTTTATGGTTCACATGCAAGATATAAATTGTACAAAACCAAAATAGTACACTGGTATTTCAAGACTTTACAGGCTCTTGGAGCCTATCGAAAATGAACACTAGATATTGGCCCTTGTGATTCATTTTCAAGTGGGCGTGGAAGCCTGGAGGGCTGTCTATTTATAGCACCTCTTCAATTGGATTGTATACTAAGTATGGAGAGTAGACACCCAAAACGCTTCATCGGACCGTGTTATGCTGATACATATTTATTAAAGAGACATTTGATGTTGGTAGAAGTTGAATTTCTTATGAAATTGCTGAAAGAAATCAGTAGTTTAACAGTAAACTATCCACTATTAGCATTTCATAGGAAAAGAGTGATATATTGCTGTCGCACAGGGGCAACTGTCCTGAAACAGGTGGCCTGAGATTAGTTCGTTTGGTTTATGTTTTCACCTTTAGTCATTTTTTCATTTACAATCCTTGCATATCTAGCAAATAATTGTTGTTGCTCTATGTATAGGGAGAGAGTGAGACAACGATTGGCTTTGTACAAAGGTGTATGTCCATTTGTAATGGAACTTTCTGATGATGGTGAGATGATGTGTTTCGAGGCTGTGGCTTATTTGTTGGTAATGACTATGACATATTGACATCTTTTTTAGTTCTTTTTTGTCACCAGTAATTTTTTGTTATATGATTAAGGACAGGTTTAATCTGATATCCTCATGATACACATTATGCTAACAGGAGTTGCACTTAAGATTCGGGGCCAGCAGGCAGACGAACCCGACGATGATCAGTTGATCACGGTGTCGCACAGGCCTGCCCCTGGGCCAGGCCTCGGCGACGAGATGATGAGAGAAGGTGGACGCGGAGAATTGGAGGAAGATGGGCACTGTGGTGAGGGAGACCAAGGGTGTGAAGGGTGACGATGGCTTTGCACATAAAAACTGTTGAACGAGAACGACTGTCCGGGTGACCACTCGCCATAAGTTTATGTCTAGTGCCAACTTCCATCATTTTTTGGTTATGCTCGCTCTATGTGCACAGCCTAATAGGCTATGGCAGTTATGGGCGCGCAGTTCACGGAGCTGGTGACCGGCCAGCATAGGCTAGAGTGTGGTACTACGGGATCCCAACTGACTTAGAACTGGATAGTACGGAAGCCCATACACAAACGTAGCTGGGCTTGGGCTACTTACGCCATTCTGGGCCAACTACCTTTGGATTGGGCTTTTTCGGTCTCTTACTTCCTCAAGTCTTGGCCCATACTGTGACACATCACTAATGAATGTATACAGTATAGTGGCACACCAAACTTGATCCCAGCGATTGTGGCTTAAATATGATGACTTTCATACTTGATCCCAGCGATTGTGGCTTAAATATGATGACTTTCATAGCAGTGATCTTGAAAGAAAGATTTTCTGACTTTCGAGATTATGACAAATCACAAAAAAAGCACGTTGGATTTTGATATCTACATGCAAAAGTAATTGATCTATTGATTCCCTCCTGCTTGTGAGAAGAAGTCACCTCGTCTTACGAATGACAAATAAACTACTTTGCAATTACTCCCTCCGGGATGGTATTAAAAGTCGTTTAGGACAGCGACACTGGTCTCCAAAACACAACTTTAACCTCTTATTATTATAAAAATATTTATAGAGATATGATATATGTATACTTTTATCAAAGTATTTTTTTAAGACAATTCTACTCATATAATTTTTACATTTACAAACTCAACAACTTAAAAAGTTATTGATGATTTATATTCCCGATGTTTAACCCAAACCTTGTCTAAAAGCGACTCCTAATACCATCCCGGAGGGAGTAGATATATTTCAAAGTATATAGCCCTTGTCCTAATCAAATCACTAATTAAACGGTTGCTGATAAGCCGGATGAGGTTGTTTCAGTGTATTTGGGGCTGGAAGAAGTTAAAGCCGTCTAATCCCATCGTCTCCGCCTCTTCGTGACATATACAACTGGTCACTGGAGCATTTACGTCGTGACGACTGACGACTCTTGCTGTTCATCCAAATAATGGCTCTTGGAATGAACAGACGCGTTAACGTTCGCCCTTTGTGTGCATATCGACTCTTGGCGTTCATCCAAATGACTCGTGGCGTGAACAGACGTTCGCCCAATATCAAAGCGGAAGGGCGACCCTTGGTTTCCTCAGGAACGTAGGCATGCCTGCCGAAACGGTGTGCGTATTTATATACAACAATTTGTGAACGGCACAGTGCCGGAGAGATCAGGAATGGAGATCTACATCAACCACGCATGCCACCCGCACCCGCTGACGCTGCGAGAGGGCACGCAGGGCAACTTCCGGTGCGCCCTGTGCAAGTGCCGCGGCTACGGCTCCTTCTACCGCTGCCCGTCCTGCGACTTCCGCGTCCACGATACCTGCGTGGATTGCCCGGAGACCTTGAGCTTCTTCGGCCACCCGCAGCACCCGCTCGCGTTGTACCCGCGGGCCGACCCGGTGGACAGAGGCCGCTGTTGCGACCTGTGCCGGTTCTGCATCCGTGGCGTCCACTACGGCTGCCGCCTATGCGGCATGTACCTGCACCCGGTCTGCGCCACGCTGCCGCCCTCTTCCATCTCGCCGGTGCACCCGCAGCACATCGTCACGCTCGTTCCTTCGAGGGGCGGTATAGGTAACTGTGCGAGCTGCAACGACCGTTATCCTTGTGTGGGCACTGAAGGTTGGCACTACGTGTGCGCCCCGTGTGGCGTCTGCCTCCACGGCTCCACCCATGGTGTCTGCTCGGCGACGTTGGCGAGGACGACGAGGCTGCTCCTCTGTGCATCCGGGGACCCTGGCCATGTGCTGAGACGAACCAACCCGGAGCCAGATCCCATCCACGCGTAAGACTAAGCATGCATTAGTGATGACTAAATAAACTGCAGCAGATTGTCGTGATGATTTCAACACCGTGCCGATGTTATCCTGAGGTCATTTTAGAGAATCACTTCACTAAATAAACTACAACAGATTATCTAGATTCGTTTTGGAGGGCTTCGTGAAAGGGATTCTCAGCCTATTAGTTCATTTCTTTTTTATAGAAAAGAGGTTTCCCCTGCTTTCATTCAAAAGCAAAGCATAGCATCCAAGTTCAGGTATGAACGCTCAAACATTCACTCTCCCAACGCTTACAGCGCACTCACAACACCTACTAACGTCTTGCTGCTGGCTATCAGCATTTAGCCTAGTCTGGTGATCAGGATTATTACATGACAGAGCATCCTCCAGACTCTCACACACCACCTCTGGACAGAGAGCAGTTGATGGAACCAACTGTAACGACGACTCCGTCAATCTCCACTCTATTTGCTCTGGTTGCTTGCAGATGAGTTCCAACTGTAGGATTAGTCCCTCCAGCCCTGATCTGTCTTCCTCCTCCTTGAACAAGATCATCCATCTTCTCAGCATCCCAGTTAGCTTTAACAGCACCATCTTCATACCTGTCCACGCAATTCCCTGAAAACACAGATCATTTCGTGATTTCCAGATTGCCCATAAAATAGCTGATGATATAGCATTAGTCAAAATATGCTTCTTGTTTGCCAACCAGAAAGTAGCAACAGACTCAAAGTTCATTCAATTCTCAAACCTAGTACTTCAGAAATCAATTTCCAAACCCATGTCGACACACAGCATTCAAAGAACAAATGAGAAACACTTTCCATTTCATCACAGAAAAGGCAGGTCAAATCAGCCACCTCTCGCCTTTTCTGAAGATTATCTCTGGTTAACAGTTTATTATGTGATAACAGCCACAAGAAGAATTGCACTCTTGGTGGAATGACTAACTTCCAAACCGAGGGTACAAAGACAGGATTAACCCCTCTATCATTAATGACAGCATATAAAGACTGTACTGTATAATTTCCCTTTGAAGTATATGACCACATAATCTGGTCTTCTTCATTGCTAAGCACAGTTGTCTCAATAAGACTTAGTAGTTCAAACCACATATTAAGCTGAACTTCAGATACATCCCTTCTAAAGGACAACTTAAGCTCAATTCCATCCCATACTTGGTTAATAGTTTTTCCATGCTGTTATTTATAATATATAAGGGCCAAAATAAAATAGCCAAACTAGTATTGCCTATCCATTGATCCTCCCAAAATCTTATTTTCTTCCCATTTCCTACAATCCATCTAATCCCCATAAAAGCTGCTTTAACAGCCCATAAAACACCCCTCCAAAAAGGAGAGACACCTGTCTCAAGACAGCAAAACATGTTTGGGTGATCAACCCTATACTTATAGTTAACTATATTCACCCAAATAGCATCTTTATTCAGATGATATCTGAAGATCCATGAGGATAACAAAGCAAGATTCAAACTTCTTAGATCAGGTATCCCTAGACCCCCTTTTTCCTTTTGCTGGGCAACTAATTGCCAACTAGCCAGGTGATATCTATGTTTTTCTTCTGAGTTATCCCAGAGAAAGTGACCCATATGTGAGTTTAGCATCTTAATGGCCCATTTAGGAAATTTTATAATAGATAAGAGATAAATGGGTATGCTTGCTAGGCATGCTTTCAGAAGCACTAACCTAGCAGCATAGGACAGTAATCTGCCCTTCCATCCAGCAATCCTCCTAAGAACCTTATCAATCACTGGTTGAAGGTCTTCTCTAGTGAGTTTTCTAAAATGGAGAGGGACCCCCAAATATTTAATAGGAAAATCACTTTTTTTGCAACAGAAAAGCTTAGCAAAGTTGTTAGATTGATCCTCATCCATTCCAATAGTCAAGAGATCACTCTTGTCATAATTGATTTTGAGTCCTGACATTTGTTCAAAACACACCAGGAGCCATTTAAAGTTACTTGCCTTCTCTAGATTATTTTACAAGAAAAGTAAAGTATCATCTGCATATTGCAGACTGATAATCCCTCCTTCATAAATCTGAGGCAACAAACCAGAGATCAGTCCCTGGTTGGCTGCTCTCATCATCATTCTAGAGAAAACATCTGCCACTAAGTTAAAGAGAAGAGGAGATAAAGGGTCCCCTTGTCTTAACCCCTTGCCAGGTTTAAAAAAATTGCTATTCTCATCATTCATTCTAACACAAATTGAACCACCCTTAACAATTCTCTGTATCCATCTTCTCCACTTTGTACCAAAACCCTAGACTCCAACATTTCCTCAAGGAAAGACCAACTAACCCGGTCATAAGCTTTTTCATAATCTAATTTAAGGATCACTCCTTCCTCTTTCTCTTTATTAACCTCATGAATAATTTCATGGGCTGCAACTACACTCTTTTAGGATATACCTACCTTTAATAAATGTTGTTTGGTTGGAAGCAACCAATCTATCGCCTATTTTAATGAGCCTATTATTAAGCAACTTTGAAAAGATCTTAAAACTACAATTGATCAGACTAATTGGTCTAAACTTCTTCCAGGACCTTAGCATAGGCTCCTTTGGAATTAGAGTAAGCATAATATAGTTCAATCTATCTAAGTTGAGGTCATCCTTCTCAAAGGCTCTGATAAGATTCATCAGATCCTCCTTAATAACCTCCCAAAAGACACGGTAAAATAGGAAAGAAAACCCATCGGGGCGGGGAGCTCCTTCAGCATAAGAGCCAAAGACAGCTTCCTTAACTTCTTTTTACGTAAAAGCTCATTCTCCTCATTTGTGACTTTTTCATCTGCTAGCCAAAAATCATGTTCTAGTTTCACTCCACTTTCTTCCTCGGCTCCAATAACTCCTTATAGAATGACAAGCATGCTCAAGCATGCCCTTATTGTCATCTATCCACCCCCCCTCTGGTCCCTCTAAGCCCACTATTCTTTTTTTTTTCCTATTTCTTTGGTTGGCTATTTGTAACACCCCCGGTGTTACTATTAATAAAATATGACATGTCATCATGATCATTGCAAAAACATGCATGTTTAGCCCACCATGTGTTGCATTGAACTAAAATAAGTTTATTATATGTTTGGTTACGTTGTCGGTCGAAAAGACGCGGAAAGAATCGGTTCGGAAGTTACCCCCCCGTCGGAAACCACGACTTTGAAACCCTAGTTTGTCCCCTTTTCTTTTATTCAAAATTTATCAAGAATTTGAGGGTGGTCACAAAAGGGAAAAGGTAGAGTTTTCAAAGTTGAGTAAAGTTGGTATTTTGAGTTTTCAAAGTTTAGTTCAAAATTTTAAAGTAATTTTGAATTCGACAAAACCCTAATTGCCCCCTTTTCTCTATTTCAAAATCTAAGCAAAATTTGACAAAACTTCCAAAAAGCTAGTTTGTAGATCTTGTTGAGATGAACAAAAGCTATGTACAAAGTTTTTCAAGTTTCTACATAATTTAAAAAGTAATTTTGAATTCAAATTTCCTACTTTTGACCCCATTTCAAAAAGTCCAATTTCGAGCCGAATTTGAAAATGTTCCAATTATGAAATTTGTAGATCTTGAAATTTTAAGCAAACTTTGTTTTTAGGAGATTTTTGAGTTCAGTTCAAATTTTGGGAGTAATTTGGAAATTAGGGTTTGGAATCGGGCTGCTACAGTACTCGGCCCTATGGCCGGCTGCCACCGCCGCCGCCAACCGTCGCGCCGCCGTCCACCGTCGACCTCTCGCTGAAACCGACCGGCCGAGGAGCTTCGCGGCGTCACTTTGTCCACTGTTCGACCTCCCCTTCTTTTAAATAGGGGCCCAGGGGCCGTCGTTTTCCTTTTCTTCCATTTTACGCCACCGCCGGAACCGCCTCCGTCCGCCGCCGTCGTTCGTCGCCGTCGCACCACCATCCCCTAGCCAGACTTGCCAGCGGCACCGTAACTCGCCCACGCTTCTTTTGAGCCTGGACCGGCAAAATGACCTCTCATCGCCGGAGTCGCCCTCGCCGCCCGTTTCTTCCTCGCCGCCGTTCGGATCGCCGCCACGCTCGACCTTGCCGTCGACAGCTCGCTCGGTGAGCTTTACTTGCACTTCCTCGCGTTTTCCCTCCCTCGATGATGTGTAGTCGTGATCGGCTCATCCTTTTCCGGCCGACGCCCCCGCATCACTGGAACGTCGTTGCCGTCGCCGCCGCCCGCCGCCGCCATCGCCGTCGACCTACCTCCCGCCTAGCTCACCTGTAACCAAGCCCCGTTCTAGCATCGCGGTAAGCCCCGGCCGCCCTCCTTCTCTCCGTTTCTCTTTTAGTCCATCACCCGGCGTCGGGCAGCGGTCGCGCCGCGTAGCGTGGTGAGCACCCGCGGCGTCAAACGCCGGCGGCGTGTCTCGGCCGGGCCAAAACCAATCTGTAACAGGCCAGGGCTGTTTTACTTCACCGGCCGGCCCAACATCGTTCACGGTAGGCCCATCACTATTCAAACGAGGCCGGTCCGTCATACACGGTGAGTGGGCGTGAGCGATCTTGGGCCGTGCGCGATGTCGGGCCGATTCAACCCGAAACCCTTTTTCATTTATGAAATGTTTTATTCAATTTCATTTATTTGAATAGTGTCTCGATTTTCCAAATTTCATATAAATTCAAATACTAGCTCAAAAATTCTAAAAATTTTTGTGTAGCCTTCCCATCATATTTACAATCTAGGAAAATTATGAAACTTGAATTTTAAATAGTTTGGGCATGATTTCAAAATACAAATTTTAATTGAAAAATGCATCTTCCTTGATTTTTAATAATTATTCTATTTATCCAAAAATCATGAAAATTATTTTGGCACTGTTTTTATGACATGATCTACTTGTACAAAAAATTTTGAGCTTGTTTAAAGAAAGTTAAAATATTTATTAATTCATGCTCTATTATTTCATGTGTTGAATAATTTGTTTTATGTCTTATAACCTAGGGTTTTGGGTGAATTTTGGATTGTTTTGTGAACCCTAAACCATGTCATTATCAAGTGGTCCTTGAGAACTCCTTAGGTAATGGTGATGATATCTCGTAGAATAGTTCAACAAGTTGGTTTTGTTGGATTGCAACTTTATCGTGAAGGAAAGTTGTACTCTAGTGTTTATCGTTTCATGCACTCTCGCACATCATGTTTATATACACGGCATCATATAAAGCATATGTTATTCTTTTTCGTATAGTGAACGAAGGTGATCGAGATCGTTGATCAAGCTTCGAAGAGGGTTTTCTTGTTGATCCGAATTCTAAGTATTGTGATCCATCGTCGAGTCGGGTTATTTAGTCAACCAAGGCAAGCCCCTGGTTCATTTAAACGTTCCTTGTGTTTTTACAAAGCTTTATATCACCTTTGCTTTATACATTGCATTAGGTGATAGGAGTTGAGTGATAACCTAATTGATGCATTATCCATCCTTGATTATTTCGATATCTACCTTGATAGCCCGTTTTGGTAAAATGCTTAGAAATGCTTAGCCATGCTAAATTAGTTAGACTTTTGAGTCAAAATGTGACAAGCCTCTTATGATAGCCCGAATGGGCATTTGATGAACAAGGTTGTTATATGATAAAACCATCTTTGGGATATGGTGTTGAATTTGAGACCGGTCGGGTAATTTGCACCGAGAATGGAGTCTCGGTGTAGTATTTCCGGCTTGTCGATTAAGGACCGCTCGTTGTAAGCAATGTGGATCGAGACTATGGAACGCAATCTGCGCTGAGGTCTTTTGACCAATGGCACGCGTCGTGCGGGCGTCGCCCGAGGCGCCGGAACTAGTAATGCGACCACATACTCCGGTAAGCCCGATCTCGGGGGTGTCAAATCGGAAACGTACAACCCGCGCCTTGGGAGTGGAGAGATGGCGGGAGTAGCGTGTACACTCGTGGGTTAAAGTCCCGGATACCCGTGGGTTAGATTCCCAAGGTGTGAGGTGTCTTGTGCTCTCGGGTGGCGTGGGACGCGGGTTCCGTTTTGAGTATCCAAGAAAGGGTTGATATATGCAAGCTTAAGTGCTACATATGTCGTGTGGAAAGAACTCCCCATTTGGGTTAATCGATTTCGAAATCGCCGTGCTTCTCGGACATGGAGACTTCGGTTTCCCTCTTACATCGTAGATTATTTATGGAACTATGAAGAAATGGAATAAGTGATGGTATATCCAAGAAATGTGTGCTCTAGTGTAAGATCACCTAGAGTAGATAAGAAATTAAAGTGTGCTAAAAATATTGAAAGTAAGGATTCACTACTAGAAAGCTTTTCTCGCAAAAAGAGTCCTTGATTCTTGCTAAAAATCTTACCTTGAATCTTATTAGACCAAAGATTCCCGAGTCTTCTCCTATTTTTCTTTAGTCGGGTAAGTCTTGTTGAGTACTCCCGTACTTTCGGGGTTTGTTAACCCATGTTGCGGGACCAGGTAGTCATGTCTGCCGCACAGACCGTCTTTGCATGACGATCCATCGGGAGGATAGTGACGATGAGTGAGAAGTGAGACCCGTGGGACCGGGTCCATTAGTGAGAGATATGTAATAAATTTTCTCGTTACTCCTACTTATATATTGTAAAACTTGTTTTGGATAAATGGTTGTAAAATTATTGTAATATAAGTCTTCCGCTGTTTTACTCGATTATGTATGAAAATTGTTGTAATATTGCAATGACCTCGTAACGGATCCTCGGTTTGAATAGTTAATAGTACTTTTCGGGTTATGGGTGCACATATGTGACTATTAAAGGTCATTCTGCGATAATTAGTACATGTGGGCCCTATAATTTAGAAGGTTACATACAGTGGCATCGAGCCTCCGTTACTAGTGTTACTTGTAGCATTACTTTTTACAAAACTTCAAAAGGATTTGGGTCAAACTAATTTTATTCTTACTTTGGTCCAAATTGCTTATCCTCTTATCTTATTCTATTGAAAAACTTTCTTATCCTATTTCAAAGGGATATAAGTGGAGTAGCATTATATAACGCCCTACTTATAAAATCTTTAATGCAAAAGTCTTTATTGATTGTTACGTAGGTTTGATTCATGCATCATGTTTAAATCACTTGTTAATGTTTACCTTCCCTTTAATGTGGTTTGGGTTAAAGTAGTATCAACCCTATTCTTGCTAACCTTTAGATCCTCCTACCCGAATCTTGGTAATCTGATCGTAACCATTCTACGAGGATGGCCCGTACTAAAATGACTCTAGGAAGAAGACAGGACCAAAAGGTGTCCTCATCACCGACTTGCGGCAGAAGAAATGATCCTGAAGCAAGTACTAGTCATACTAAAACTCATGAAGAAAGCAAAGAGCAAGTCCAAGAAAGATCCTCAAGAAGAGATTGAGCGTCGACCACGAAGAATTGGATCAAGCTACCGGAGATAGATGCATTGGTGCAATTCAAATTGGAAAAACGCAAGCCGAAGTTGGAGCGGCGCACTCAAGACTACGGAAAATGTACTCAAGCCTTGATTGAGACGGTCCACGAGAAGACAGAGCTTCAAAGATCGGTGTGATCATCTAATTCAAGATAATCGAGAATTTAGTAGCTTATGCGATTCAACTGAAGCTCAAGAAGTCAACCCGAATGTACAAATTCAGCATATGAATGATCTCCTCAACCCAAATTACCAACCCCAGGCGGTACAAGATGATTTGGGTATGGTAATCCAAGAGAATCTGGAAGAAGAAGAAGACTCAGAAGAAGTGGAGCCTCACGTTAGTGACAATGAGTCAGAGAATGACCCTTGAGTAGGAACAAGATTTTGTAGAATATGTAAGATAGCCTTGTTTAATAGTAAGCTACTTAGATGAGCCTTGGGTAGACTTAGAGTGGGAACCTTGTCTTGAATAAGTTATATGTGTTTGTTTCAGGTTTGTATTTTTCTTTTGAAGTTCAATAAATCTGGTTGGGTGATATATAGTTTTGTATTAAAAGCGGATGTCGCACAACAACAACACCAACTCCTAGAATAGGAATGACCTTCCAAACCCTCCACCAGTTCCAACTAACTTGACCGATGCTATTGCGGCTTTGGTTCAAGCCACCACCGAGAACTCTCGCCTCGATACGAGAAGTGGCTCGCCGAGAATCAAGAATAATCATCGTGGGCAACCGAGACCGGCATGATCATCAAGATGAAACCTCCTATCCAGATTTTACTGCCACTAAACCTCCGGTTTTCAACAAAGCTGATGAACCTCTGGAAGCAGATGATTGGCTCTGCACAATGGACCAAAAATTTGAGTTAATCACCGCACCAATACCAAAAGCCATATTTTGCGGCCCAACAACTCCGCAATGAATGCAAATGGAGCTTGGTGGAAAAACTTTAAAGCTAAACAGCCCCGGCGGGACATCGATTACTTGGGTGAGTTCAAAATGCTTTTCGAGCTCATTTTATTCCTAGGGGAATAATGGCTAGAAAGTTAGATGAGTTTCGGCCCTAAGACAAGGAGAGGAATCGGTAATGCAATATGTTGGGAAATTTAACCATCTCACAATATGCCGCAGTCCATGTAGATTCTGATGAAAAAGAAGAAAAAATTGGTTCATTCGAGGACTCAACCCTAGACGCAAGCCATGATGAATGTGCGGGAGACACGAATACTTATCACGAGGTAGTAAATATGGCTATCTCTTCGAGAGGAAAAGTATCGTGTTCTCCAAGAATATGAGAATAAGGGAAGTCGGGGAAAGAAAAAGTTTGATGGATCTTCGGTGGTAAAGCAAAACGCCCAAAGATTTCCTATCATCCCGTGAACCACAATCATCCATTCTATCGTCCCGGTATCAACAAAAGGCAGCGACCTTATTTTAAACCTGCTGCAACCCCCTATTATCCCCATCAGCCGAATGCCCCGAGCATTCGCCCTCCACCACCTCCAAACCACAATTATACTTATTTTAATTGTGGAAAGACGGGTCATATGGCTCGGGAATGCCCCAATCCCCGACGGTATAATTCAAACTATCGGGGAGTTTCGGGAATCGCAAAGAACCCACCCGCGTAAAGATCGAAAGGGAAAGGGTGAAAAGAAAACCGGAAGGTGTATTACACCGTTGTCGAGGAGATACCTGCGGGGAACCAATCATGATGGGTATGTTCCCGTCACAAAACACCTACTAAAGAATATTATTTGATTCCTGCATTACATACATTTATCAAAAAAACATTTGTGATGAAACATGAGATAGATATTGGGGAAATGAAAGATGAATTCATTATACACTCACCCGGGGGCGTATGAGTACTAAAGAAGTGGTATACCAGATCCCCATAACATTAGGTGGATATGATTTCCCCACCAATATGATAGTTCTAAAGGATCAAGAAATAGATGTGATCCTTGGTATGAACTGGCTGTACCGTTATGGTACTATTATAGACACTTTCAATAGAACTATCAAAGTGAAGTTACCTGAGGAGAATTATGAACTCCTTATTCAACTTCTAATAGTAAAGAGGGCAGTTGGAAAAGTATGTGCAACTTGTGTTAAAGAGATCAAAGACATCCTAGTAGTATGCGAAGTTTCCTGATGTATTTCCAGATGATTTACCTGGACTACCACCGGAGAGATGTTCAATTCAAGATAGAATTGAAACCGAACTGCTCCCATCTCTCGAAGAGCTTATAGAATGGCACCAAAAGAATTGGCGAAATGAAAACTTCGATTACAAGGGTTATTAGAGAAAGGGTTTATTAGACCAAGTTCTTCACCTTGGGGATGTCCAACCATTTTTGTGAAAAAGAAGGATCGGACTTTGAGAATGTGTATAGATTATCGTCCACTTAATGAAGTGACGATCAAAAACAAGTACCCTCTGCCCCGGATTGATTTACTCTTTGATCAATTAGCCGGAGCTAAAGTCTTTTCCAAGATTGATCTGAGATCGGGGTATCATCAAATCAGGATTAAACCAGAGGATATTCCGAAGACCGCATTTACCACAGGATATTTGGTTATGTCATTTGGTTTAACAAATGCCCCGGCTCATTTCATGTACTTGATGAATACAAAGGTTTATGTCGAATGGATAAGTTCGTGGTAGTATTTATTGATGATATCCTTATCTATTCCAAGAATGAAGAAGAGCATGCGAGCATCTCGTAATAGTTTTAAAATGATTGAGAGACCATCACCTATATGCTAAATTTAGTAAGTGTGCCTTTTGGCTGAAAGAAGTACAATTCTTGGGTCATGTGCTATCATCAGAAGGAGTTGCCGTTGACCCAAGCAAAGTTAAGGATATCCTCAACCGAAACCACCAACGATCGCTCATGAGGTCCGTAGTTTCCTTGGAATGGCGGGATATTACCGTCGATTCATTCCCGACTTCTCTAGAGTAGCAAAGCCTATCACGGAGTTACTAAAGAATCAGACTAAGTTTGTTTGGTCACCAGAATGTGAGCAGGCTTTTCAGATTTTAAAGAAAGCATTAACCACTGCACCAGTGTTGGCACAACCAGATATAGAAAAACCATTTGACGTCTATTGTGACGCATCTGGTATTGGTATTGGTTGTGTGTTAATGCAAGAAGGCAAAGTCATTGCCTATGCATCACGCCAATCGAAGCGGCATGAAGAGCATTATCCAACCCATGATCTAGAGTTAGCGGCCGGTGGTCCATGCTCTAAAAAATCAAGCGTCATTATCTCGTTGGGGAATACTTGTCATGTTTATACGCACCATAAAAAGTCCAAGTATATTTTTTACCCAAATCGGTTGAATATGCGCCAAAGAAGATGGCTAGAGTTAATCAAGGACTACGACATAGAGGTGCATTATCATCCCGGAAAGGCAAATGTTGTTGCCGATGCACTCGAAAATCCTCAATGTAATTGCCTTACGGCCAATATAAGGGATAAAACTCTATGTCGGGAACCGGAGAAACTGAATATAGGAATTGTTGAACATGGTATGGTAACCAATGCTACCGTAGAATCAACCATCAAGTATCGATTATTGATGCTCGAGAGAAGATAAACAAAGGCATAGCACATATCAAGGAAAAAGTTAGAAGTGGAAAACCCACTTGTTTCGAATTGATGAGGCGAGATGTGCTATGGTTTAAGGATCGTTTGGTGGTACCAAAGAATCTGAGTTACGTCAACAAATCCCGGATGAGGCCCATCGACCGGATATTCTATTCATCCCCCGAAGTACCAAGATGTATCGATTTGAAACAAAGATTCGGTGGACAAAAATGAAAATCGAGATTGCTAGATATGTAGGCAATGTGACACTTGTCGGCGAGTAAAAGCTGTGCACATGAAAGCCGTAGGGCAATTACATCCTTTGCTGTCCCTCTTGGAAGTGGGAAGAAATCGGTATGGACTTTATTGTCGGTTTACCCCGACGCAAAAAAGGGTTCAACTCTATCCGGGTTATAGTTGATCGGCTTACTAAGATAGCCCATTTTCTACCAAGAAATGATAAGTACAAAGCAATCGATTATGCCAAGTTATATTTCCATCGGATTTTCGGTTTACATGGAGCACCAAGGCACATTGTAACGTATAGAGGTTCTTTGTTTATGTCCAAATTTTGGAAACAAATGCAAAAGTCACTTGGTACCAAACTAAATCATAGTTCAAAGTTATCATCCTCGAATGCCAGGACAAACGGAAAGAGTTAATCGATTCTAGAAGACATGTTGAGAGCATATATTCTTAATTATTCGAGAAAAGTGGGATGACTGTTTACCATTAGCGAGTTTGCTTACAATAATAGATTTATCGAAAAAGTATTCAAATGGCACCGTTCAAGCTTTGTATGGTCGCAGATGTAGAACCCCATTACATTGGTCGAACCCTGAGAAAGATGGTTTTACGAGTAGACACGTAAATGAAGCCAAAGAAAAAGTGAGATTTGTGCAAGATAAATTAAAAGAGGCACAATCTCGACAAAAGAGTTATGCGAGATAAAAGGCGTAAATTTTTGAAATTTGAAGTAGGGGATTATGTATACTTGAAAGTGTCGCCCATGAAAGGAGTAAATCGCTTTGGAATAAAAGGTAAACGGCACCTCGATACATCGGTCCATTTCAAATCTTGGAAAAACGTGGACCGCTTGCCTATCGACTTGGATTGCCGAAAAGATTATCGGCGGTGCATGATGTCTTCCATGTGTCTCAATTGAAGAAATGCCTATGAGTACCGGATCGTGTGGTTGATTTCGAAGAAATTAAATTAGAACCAGATCGACTTACTCAATATCCTATTCGAATCCAAGACCGAAAAGTTCGAGTCACCCGAAGCGAGAACTATCGATGGTACAAGATCCAATGGAGTCAACATTCGGAAGAAGAAGCTACTTGGGAATCGGAAGATTTTCTAGCGAAAAATTTTCCCAAATTCTCACTTTCTTAATTCGTGTAGATGTAAGACCTCTTCTTGTTTTATAGAATAGTTTGTGATGTGTTTGCTTGACACATTTCCTTTGCCGTTACTAAACCTTAGGCTTTAAATCTCGGGGCCGAGATTTCTTTAAGGAAGGATTTGTAACACCCCTGGTGTTACTATTAATAAAACGAGCCCTTTTACAATGCTTGAAAATGCTTCCTAACGCTTCTTAACGCTTCCCACCGCTTCTTGAAAATAATCATTTGTGTTGTTTTTATTCGTTCAAGGGCAGTTTGGTCATTGTGCATCCGAAACACAACCTAACCCTCACCCACATCGGCCCAACCACGACCCTCCCTCTACGACCCCTCTCCCCCCCAAGGCAACGGCGCCGCCTCCCTCGCGACCTCCTCTCGGCTCGCCCAAGGCACGTGCGCCGCCGGCGCCTGCCCCCATCGCCCGCCGTCTTCTCCCTCGCGGCCTCGTCCAAGCCACCAGCCGCCGCCCGTCTCCTTGGAGGCCAAGCCCGACCCTAGTCGCCGCCGTCTCCCGGAGGCCAAGCCCCCGCCGTCGGCGCCGCCGTCCTGGTTGTCCACCGCCCTTGCACGGCGGCAAGTCGACGGTCCCCTTCCCGGTCCCCTCGTCCCCTAAGTCGACGGCGGCACTCAAGCCGGTGCCCAAGGCAGGCAAAACGGCGGATCCGCTTGTCTCCCTCATCTCCATCTCCTAACGGCAGCCCGTGGACGATCACCAAGCCGTTGATCGGGTGTGTGCCCCTGTAATCCTTTGCCCTTCTAAACCAATTACTCTTAGTGTAGCTTTATAGTCGTGGTACCGATCTTGCATTTTTTGTGCTTCCTAGCCGTGATCTTGCATTTTTGTTCTTCCATCCATCTTCTGAGGTGTTCCCCTCGCCGCGATGCTAATGCTCTTTGGCAACTTAATATTTTCTATGACATTGATTATTGGCAGAGTGTTGAATTTTGAATTTTCTATGACATTGATTATTGGCACTGTTCAATTTTGAAATATCCATGATGTAACATATAGATGAATTCGGTTGTATAATCACTAGTCTCCATGATTGTTCATTTGTTCTAATGGGTCTAGCAAAAATTAGACAGACTTTACTCTTTATTGGACACTATATGGTTTACTGTATACTGCCAAACATTCCCAGGTCCTAGCCGACAGGATGGCATGTATAACGATGGGTAGATTAGTTTATGACTGCCTTAATCTTCTAAGCCAGATAGTTTGTTTTTAGTAATCTTAACCTTCATCCGGCTTAATTGAAAGTTAGGAGTTCCTTTAATCAGGAGTAAATTTACCAAACCAATTTTATAGTTGTTGGATGAACTTTGAGTCTTGGAGAGGAAACTGCAATAATATTAAATATATAGAGAAAGAAAAAAAAAAAAAAAAATAACATCTGTACAGAGATGTTCTCTATTCCATGAGATGAAGGTCAAGACAACATTCAGAAACCTACTTAGAATTGCTAGGTAAATCATTGTAACAGTATATTGACATTGGATCAAATAATTTCGTAAAGCTTTTATGCTATAGGTAAATCTTCCAAGTATTATTGGCATATTTTGCAGGGTTCTTATATTCTACTTCCCATACTGAAGTAAGATGGTGGTGCTGCTTCAGTCGGTTCAGTCAGGCCAATGTCACTCGACCAGTTATCTGGCCCTTCAATCAAAACCAACACTTGTCAAAACTCAGTGGTCAAAACAAAGGCATTATGCCAATTTGGATTTCTCACCATCATTATTTGGATAGCCTAATTAAATGGTCCTAGGTGCAAAATATATACTGCCTGCTAGCAACAGGAAATAAAATTCAAAAAGGAAGTAGTAGGAAGCTTACAGTGGCTGTTTCTAACTATGATCAAATTCTAAAATGGGGCATTAAGAATGAAACATCACAATAACTTTGATGTCTAGTGATGTCAGGTTCTGAACTTGTGATCAACAAATTATTCTTGAATCTTGGTGATCGAAATGGTATGTATAACAGTGTATAACAAATTATTCTCGATCCAGCAATATATACGATGTAAACATTTTATCCAGTGATGAAGCATGCATATGTTAATATGTACCACACAAAAACTTAACTCTCAACTTGTGGTTAACAAAAACAACAACAAGGTAGTTTAATAGCACGCCCCCAGTGCAGAACACAATGATTTCAAGAAACTACAGCTCCCTAATTTATTTAACCAACTGTTTCTTCATCCACAAATTCTGACATGGTTAAAACTCTTGCAATGAGGATTAATTCTTCTTACATTGCCATTTTGAGAATTCTGTGATGGCAGGTAGAGCCTTAGAGGTTATTTTACCCTGATCTAACCACTACTGTGTTTTTACTTTTCACATGGGGCAAAGTAACTTCAGGAAGCAACTACTCACTTTCTACTGACTGAAATTGGGCATGAAATCCGCTGAATTTTCTGGGCACCAATGTGCAGCAGTTCGATTCACCTGCAGAAAGCACACGACACTCAGTTCAGTTCAGTTCAGGCTTCAGAACGGCGGTAGCAGCAGGCAAAAGGGCAACCGATACCGACGGGGCATCTGACACAGGGCAGCTCGCGGTGGCCGGCCCTTCCTCCTCCTCGGGGTGCGCGCGGGCGCCGTGACCGGTGGCGGCGGCCAGGCCGGCCCTTCCTCGTCCTCGGCCATGGGGTGGCGGCGGCCAGGCCGGCCCTTCCTCCTCCTCGGCCATGGGGTGCGCGCTGAGGCGCCGTGACCGGCGGCGGCGGCCACGCTGATCCTTCCTCCACCTTGGCCATGGGGTTGAGCTTGGAGAGGAGGTCCCCACATCCCGCATGAATCTCGTGTTCCCCGGCGTCGGCTCCTGTAGAACGGAGGGTGGCGGCGCCCATGGCGGCTGACGGATGGACGGTGCGGACGGTCGGGAAAAGAGACGAGAATGAACTATAATAAACCCTAGAAACAAAATGAATCATCTAACTATACTACTTGAACCATAAAACCTAATAACTCTATAGTCACAACATTATTATTACAATTAGAAAGTACAGTTTTACCCTTGCCAAAAAAAAAAAAAAGAATTATAAAAACGCAATTACGACTTTTTATATTTCGTGGCCTAATCCTCCTTAATTTCGAAGCGTTGAGAAGCGTTATCGTGGATAGGGCCCACCAACCATAGACACACGCCAACGCTTCCCGACGCTTCCGCATTAACGCTTCTCAACGCCGTGACGTATTGGGCCCACCGCGCTCATAGACACATAAATTATTTTTCAAACGCTTCCCAACGCTTCTCAAGCATTGTAAAAAAACTCTAATAAAATATGATATGTCATCATGATCATTGCAAAGCATGCATGTTTAGCCCACCATGTGTTGCATTGAACTAAAATAAGTTTATTATATGTTTGGTTACGTTGTCGGTCAAAAAGACGCTGAAAGAATCAGATTCGGAAGTTACCCCCGCCGGAAACCCCGACTTTGAAACCCTAGTTTGTCCCCTTTTCTTTTATTCAAAATTTATCAAGAATTTGAGGGTGGTCACAAAAGGGGAAAAGGTAGAGTTTTCAAAGTTGAGTAAAGTTGGTATTTGGAGTTTTCAAAGTTTAGTTCAAAATTTTAAAGTAATTTTGAATTCACAAAACCCTAATTGCCCCCTTTTCTCTATTTCAAAATCTAAGCAAAATTTGACAAAACTTCCAAAAGCTAGTTTGTAGATCTTGTTGAGATGAACAAAAGCTATGTACAAAGTTTTTCAAGTTTCTACATAATTTAAAAAGTAATTTTGAATTCAAATTTCCTACTTTTTGACCCCATTTCAAAAAGTCCAATTTCCAGGCCGAATTTGAAAATGTTCCAATTATGAAATTTGTAGATCTTGAAATTTTAAGCAAACTTTGTTTTTGGAGATTTTTTGAGTTCAGTTCAAATTTTGGGAGTAATTTGGAAATTAGGGTTTGGAATCTGCCGCTATAAGTATTTATGGCCCTATGGCCGGCCGCCACCGCCGCCAACCGCCGTGCCGCCGCCCACCGCCGACCTCTCGCGAAACCGACCGGCCGAGGAGCTTCGCGACGCCACCGCCCACCTGTTCAACCTCCCCTTCTTTTAAATAGGGCCGCTTGGGGCCGCTCGTTTTCCTTTTCTTCCATTTACGCCACCGCCGGAACCGCCTCTCGTCCCGCCGCAGCCGTTCGCCGCCGTCGCACCATCCCCCACCTAGCCCGCTTGCCCCGCCAGCACCGTAACTCGCCCACGCTTCTTTTGAGCCTAGGCCGACAGACCTCTCATCGCGGAGTCGCCCTCGCCGCCGTTTCTTCCTCGCCGCCCGCTCGGATCGCCGCCCGCCGACCTTGCCGTCCGACGGCTTCGCTCGGTGAGCTTTTACTTGCACTTCCTCGCGTTTTCCCTCCCTCTCGATGATGTAGTCGTGATCGGCTCATCCTTTTTCCCAGTAGGCGCCCGCATCACCGAACGTCGTTCTTTGTTGACACTTGTTAATGCATACTTTTAATTATCAACTAAACATGGAAAAGGACTAAAATATAATTAGATAACCTTATTAGGGGTTTCTACTAATGATTTCCATGAGTTTTGGTAAAGTTGTGATTTGCGGGGACTTAACGAAAAAACAAAGCCCGAAATTGATGTGTCATAACGCAACGCAATCCAACTCGAAAAACAAGTCTAGAAGGCTCCGGATACTCCCGACGTGAAACGAAACTTGACATCGAAGAAAACATCATCTAGAAGACTCCGTGGCCACGACGCATCGCGGGCCCCGTGGTGGGACCCACCCCGGGCCGATCGCCCAATAACCAGGGCCGATCGGCCCGGCTTGGCGGCCAAGTTGCCCCCTCGCCTCCTAAGCTTCCTCCACCGCCTCTAAGACGCAATCTAAACCCGGTCGTATAATGCTCGGTTTGATCCAATGGTCATCGCTCATTGTCAAGGCCCATGAAGATTAGTACCATATTGTTTCTTTGAAGCCGAAGAGACATAAGAAGACCCATATATATAGACCCCTAGGCCCCTCGGCTTCAAGCATCGGAGATCAACTCATCATCATATCGACGGATCCAGCTCTAGTCGATGGCCTTAGCTCTAGTTCAAGAACTAGAAGTAGAAGATTAGACAAGATGTAGAACTAGAAGCCCTAGATTAGAGTTGAGAGTAGAGCTTCAAGTTGAGAGAATTAGAGCGCGGTTGAGGCGGAGTTGAAGGAAGGCCCTGAGTCGCCGGGCGCCTCCATCTTCTTCTTCCTCCGGAGTTGGTGCCATTGGAGCGCAACTCGGAGATCTTGTGGATTGTTCGACTTCCATTCGAGTAAGTGGTATTGTCTCTATTGTTCTTAAGGTTCGTATTTCTTTGATAAGATTACTTTGATTCTTGGTTGCTCTTGAGTTGAAGTTGTTAGATTAATGTAAGCGTGGTGCTTAGATTGACTAGCTTATTACGAATACCTTCTATAGGCCGGGGTGAAGACACTTGTTAAGGCCGATCGTGGTGGTGACAACGCCATTGAGTCCTTTGTCACGCCCGCCCCCGCTTATAGAAATCGTAGGAGCCCCTCGTTGTTAGCGTAGATTCCCTTTATTAAGAGTTTCTTCATGACAACCCCTCTTAAGAACAATGTGCAAATGATTTACTTGAAGTGAGAACAAGACCTTCCTAATAGAACTCCTTACCTCTCTTTTAATCTAGTTTTAGCCACTCGATTTAGCTATACACTTCGACGTACTCTCTTACCTTCTCCCCGTGGATTCGATATTTAAAGCCCTATTCCCGGGTGAAGTGCTCACCGGATATCCGTTTTTTAACGCGGATTATCCATCATAATATTCCTGTAGGTTAACAAATACCAACAAGCATTTAAAGCGCCGTTGCGGGAGAACGTTTGAGACCACGTTGAAAAACTATAGCTAAATCTTGTACCATACTTTTATCTTTTTCTTTTATTCTATCTTCTCATCTTTTTCTATCTTCGTGGGATCAATTGATTCCATATTTATCTATCTTATATTGCACCCTTAAGCGGAAGCTCTCGCCACTAGAATCCTTAAATCTCATCCTTACATCCGGCCATTAGCTACGCCTACGGTTGATCAAAATGATCATGAAGCAATACTTCTCGGGAGTGAGAAGCGTGGATCATATCTTCTATGGTAGGAGTCTTTGCCGACATCATGAAAGTGTTGTGCGCATGATCATCATGCGCTTTTTGGAGGAACCTTTTCTTTCCCTTTTTAAGCAAGGTTTGCTTTGATCGAACTCAAATGTGAAACCCATATACTAGCATCCTTTATGACCACCCAAAGGAAGAAGAATCATCCTCCAAATTTAAAAAAAAAATAGAAGTTCGATAGCTATATCACCATCACTCCAATCCCAAGGCTTAGCTATCAACCCCAAATCATCAATGCGCTAAAAAACCTTTAAGGGGAGAAGAAATTCAACCCTTGGATATCTCTTTAGATGATGAGTTTCATGAACTTCCAAATTCACAAGAGACCATATATAATCCAAACCTCTTTTGAGATAATCTCTTAGAAAGCACCTTTATTACTACGTGAGAACATTGGGGGAACCTCAAGGATGGCATATCTAATCATGCCATAGGAAGAGAGCAAAGCCATCAAGAAGCCACTCCCCTCTCTCTCTTTCTATGTTCAAATTAGATAATTCTTTTCAAACCCATCTTTAACCACATCCTTGAGCCCAATGAATCCTCTTGTGCCCTTTTCTTGCGTCTCCTCACGATCCTAAAATATTATGAACGATCTAAGGAAGACCAAAAGGAGCGCATTTTATGGAGAACATCAATGAGCATAAAGACTACTTCATAAATGGAACTTTTCCACCTAGTCCATGCTCATTTGAAAACTCCTAAATTGATTACCATCTCAATTCTTGCCGCACATGAGATCTCCAATACTCTCTTTCTTAGAAAGGGTGGTTGTTGATGAATTTTCCTACGGCTTGAAATTTTGAGACTGGCATTATAAGGGAAACCACTTCATCATCTTGATTCATAATTTGAAAGTTTCCCAAGGACGAGTTTTTTTTGTCCTAAAAACAAGCACTCTAGGGGAAATACTATAAAGACTTATATATCACTATATACCCCTACATTATGAGCATATTTTTCCTTCGGGTATTCTTGTCACTTGACCATGCCAGGTTTGGAGTAAAGAAGAACGAAGGATGACAATACGAGGTATGTCCAACCGGTCATTATGCAACATTGAAATTACATACATAGAAACATTTATTGTCGTGTTGCTACACTAGCTTGGTTATCTTTACCTTTATGCATGCTCGACACTCATCATGCTCTATCATCTCTCGTTTGAATAAATCTCTCGTAATGCTTTCATGCTACCGTTGTTTGCTATAGTATGCTTAGGTTTTGAAGTATTTTTCATACACCTTTTAGATTAAGCGAGGGTGCTTAGTTTAAATTGTTTTCATGGCTCGAAAGTTAAACATGGTGTTTAGTTTGATTCCTCAAACCATAAGGTGTGGTGATCTTTCTTCTAAAGGCTTTTTAAATTAAGCGTGGTGCTTAGGTTAGAACGCCTTCCTAAATCAAATTAGACGTGGTGTCTAGGTTGACTTTTGAACCATAGTAAACTATAGTAGATGCCGGTATACTTTTGTTGGACTAACCCCTCAGAGAAAATAATAAACTCAAAACAAGTTTGGGGAGGTCGAGATGAACTCACTAGAGATGGAGCAAGACATGTGAGACATGACTTATGGATAAAAGAATTCCCGATGAGCCAAGAAGAAGAAGAGTGACACAAGACAAGATCCACAATCGAAGCACTCACTCATGGGGGATTCATGGGTGATAGAAGCATCAAGGAGGGAGGCCAACTCCATTAAAGATGATCAAGCCATCCTCTTCCTCCCGACATGCACCCTGTCACTCCACATGCCACTCAAGAAGGAGAGAAGGACCACCACAAGGTGTAATAGCGCCATCATATTCCAATAATAAAGGTAACACCTTGAGGTAAGTTGTCGTTAATTCCTCTTTACTATAGCATAAATGAAAAGTCAAAACATGCTAGAGTTATAGTTTCACATAATTCAATTTTGTTAACTCAAAGATGTTAGCCTTTTAATTTCTAGCATCATTTTCTTGATCGCTCTTTATTTTGCTAAAAAGATTTACGTGCTAGATTCATCTTCCGATCTTACCACCCTTGTCATAAAAAGAACTTATACATTATCTTTATCTTGTTCAAAGTGCCCACAAGGTTAGAGTAGAAGTAAATGAAATTTTGGTTCGATGGTGTTTTCCCACCAACAGAGCCCATGCACTTGATCTCTACCTTGTCTTTGCAAAGCGTGGACTCACTTTTGCGCAATAAGAGGAGAAGTCTTACTTCCCCAATTCCTATAAGTGGAAGTCCCCGACCTACAAATATGCACACTAAACAAGACGCCGCCACCGCCACCATCCAATCTTCCTTCAAGCAAATGAATCGGCCGAAGAACATGGGCAACGCCATCACCAAGTGGCTATTAAGATCGGATGCACTTGAAGAGTGACCAAGGAAGATCAAAGTGAGCACGACATTATGATCGGAGGTGTAGACCACTTGACAAGAGTAATGGGTCGGATTCATCCCCATACTCCATCAAGAGGGCCTTACACCACCACTATTGCCTACCTCACCACAAGACCCAAGAAGAACAAGACGCGAGACGCTACTAAAAATCACAAGACCGGTTGGAACGTAGTTGACGAACAAGGAAGACATTAAGAAAGATTAAAGAAGTTCGCCGGCCCCGACCAACCGAACACTCAAAGACCGCCACTCCAAGAAAGGTCTCCTCCGAAGAAGCGACATGGAAGAAGAAAGAAGCATCACCTAACAAGAGGACGCCAAGAGTACACCTTCGGAAGACCTACCACTACCCGTGTCATCAACCGAACAAACACCATCTCCATCGCCACCTCATCTACGCCACTCGCCGAGATCATTGAAGGCACCATTTCGCATTACCCGATTTCGACGAGATGCCATCGATGACGCACGCCATGGGAGTAAGTACTCAAAACTCTCGCCGAGAGGTAACTCGGTATTTATCTGCATATTTATTTTTCTCGCACGGCATATTTAAATTAACATATTTCCTTTAGCATATTTACTTTCCTATACCCGCATTAAAAAAATCATAAAAATATGTTTATCGCTTTACGCATCGCTTTTAGCCCCATGCAAGTACCCCTTGTTGTGGCGGCATAAAAAAAATAAAATAAAAATCCAAAAATATTGCATTCATATGTTTTTGCATCATCATTCTTTTGCATAGAAAAATTCCTAAAAATATGTGGGCACATGAAGGTCCACGCTTTTCTGACGTAAGAAATCCAAAAATACGTGAGCACATGAAGGCTCACAATATGTTCCTAGAATTTGTTCCTTCGGGTATATGCGGAATTAATATTTGCGGGAGAACATTTAAGGAGAACCCGAAGGCTTAACAATTTCCAAGGACGAATCAAAGGACTACTTCAATATCCAAATTGGGGAGAGCACCCCCCGCTTATCACGATAGGTATCACTATTCTATCTTTTTAAATTATTAGCTAGTTATTATATATGTTTGCTTTGATTAGAGTTAATAAGTCTTAGCGTTTAAGTCTTAAAGTTAGTTCGATTAATTCGGTTAGTTCGGTTTAGTTAAAATTAGTTTACTTTAAATATTAGGATTCGAATTATATAATAAAGTGCTCTTATGGAAGTCATCCACAAGCTAAGTCAATTATTCTCCATATATTTCTGGATATGTTTTTGTCTCCACCATGCTTTGTATGCAAGATAACGTAAAAATAAGTGTGGGGAGATCCTCGACAACCAAACAGAATTTTTCGCGACCAAAATCAAAAATTCGAACCAAGACGGAACCATCGACCAAGACGACGAACCGTGTGCCCGACACGTCCGGTGGGAGGCCGACCGCCCATATACCAGCCCGACCGCCCCTGCCTCGTCCCCACGTAGGCCCCGCTTCGTCACCGCTCGGTTTGCTTCCTAAAACTTTTCAATTTTCGCAAATTACTTTCCGTTCCGAATTAAAATAAGTCTTTTTTTCGTTATGGTATGTTTTCCCTATATGAAAAAAAATGTCTTGTTAACCCATGAACAAAGTTTTGCATGATTAAATTCCTACATATACTGTCACTTGTTGGGATGCTTTAATTGCTTAAAACATGAGAAATAATAAAGTTAGAATAATGAGATCCTCTTTCTTTTATCTTGTCTTTGGAGAGTTATTTATTTCAAAATATTAAAATCATTAGTTATGCTTCTCCTTTGTGATCAATGATACATCCTAATAGAGCCGTAGCAATCATTAAAGATATATCTAATTAATTGTTGCTTTCTTGTGTTGAGCTTTGTCAAAACCACGACCCATGTTGAAATTTGTCTAAAGTCTAAGATCAAGATCACATACACTTTGCTTTCACTAAAGTATCCATGCTCTAAAAAGTTTTAATCTCTATCTCCCATAATTTTAATTGTTAAAAAGGTACAAAGCTATGAAAAAGCCAAATGTTCAAAATTCTAAGAGTGGAGAGAAAAGTGAGAGAGAGGAGAAAATGAGCAAGTGTTCTACGGGTCAAGAACCCCCTCTCTCCGAAAAAAAAAAAAAAGAAAAAAGCAAAAATGAAGAGAAGAATAATGGACAAGTGTCCGAGGGTGAGTAGGGCCCACTTCTCTAATAAATAAGAGAGTAAAAATGGACAAGTGTCCGAGGGTGAGTAGAACCCACCTCTCCACTAAATAGTTGGTTACCTCGCTTGGAAAATAAATAAATGTTCCAAAAAGGGAGATAGACGATTTTCAACTAGAGAGAGCAAAGTGATAATAATAATCTTGACTCACATGCACATCTTGATCTATGACTTATGACATCTATCTCCATGGATCCACAGTTGACTCAAAGAATAAATACAAGGTAAGTGTGATACATGTTCTTGAGCTCCACATATGATACAATAAATGAACTGTGAGGATATAATACACTTTGAGAGACTTGAGAGTATCACAAAGGAGTAAGTAGAGCTATGTTTTCTTTTCAAAACTTATGCAAAATCTCTCCAAGTGACTTGGTTTAAGAATTTAAGGTGATCTGCTTTCTAACCATTTCATGCTCGATATCCCAAGGTGCGTGTATGACCATGGAGTATAATTATGATCCATTCTTTGTCTCTACTAAGTTACATTAAAGTTAGACCATCCTTTTATCGAGGACGAGTAAAAGCCTAAGTGTGGGGAGTTTGTTGACACTTGTTAATACATACTTTTAATTATCAACTAAACATGGAAAAGGACTAAAATATAATTAGATAACCTTATTAGGGGTTTCTACTAATGATTTCCATGAGTTTTGGTAAAGTTGTGATTTGCGGGGACTTAACGAAAAAACAGCTGTAATTGATGTGTCATAACGCAACGCAATCCAACTCCGAAACAAGTCTAGAAGGCTCCTGATTACTCCCCGACGTGAACGAAACTTGACAATCAAGAAAACATCATCTAGAAGACTCCGGAAGCCACGACGCATCGCGGGCCTAGGGTGGGACCCACCCGGGCCGATCGCCCAATAACCGGGCCGATCGGCCCGCTTGGCGCAAGTTGCCCCCTCGCCTCCTGAAGCTTCCTCCACCGCCTCTAAGACGCAATCTAAAACCGGTCGTATAATGTCGGTTTGATCCAATGGTCATCGCTCATTGTCAAGGCCCATGAAGATTAGTACCATATTGTTTGGTCAAGTCGAAGAGACATAAGAAGACCCATATATATAGACCCCTAGGCCCCCGGCTTCAAGCATCGGAGATCAACTCATCATCATATCGGATCGATCCAAATCTAGTCGACGGCCTTTAGCTCTAGTTCAAGAACTAGAAGTAGAAGATTAGACAAGATGTAGAACTAGAAGCCCTAGATTAGAGTTGAGAGTAGAGCTTCAAGTTGAGAGAATTAGAGCGCGGTTGAGGCGGAGTTGAAGGAAGGCCCGAGAGCGTCGGCGCCTCCATCTTCTTCTTCCTCCTCCGGAGTTGGTGCCATTGGAGCGCAACTCGAGATCTTGTGGATTGTTCGACTTCCATTCGAGTAAGTGGTATTGTCTCTATTGTTCTTAAGGTTCGTATTTCTTTGATAAGATTACTTTGATTCTTGGTTGCTCTTGAGTTGAAGTTGTTAGATTAATGTAAGCGTGGTGCTTAGATTGACTAGCTTATTACGAATACCTTCTATAGGCCGGGGTGAAGACACTTGTTAAGGCCGATCGTGGTGGTGACAAATGCCATTGAGTCCTTTGTCACGCCGCCCCGTTTATAGAAATCGTAGGAGCCCCTCGTTGTTAGCGTAGATTCCCTTTATTAAGAGTTTCTTCATGACAACCCCTCTTAAGAACAATGTGCAAATGATTTACTTGAAGTGAGAACAAGACCTTCCTAATAGAACTCCTTACCTCTCTTTTAATCTAGTTTTAGCCACTGATTTAGCTATACACTTCGACGTACTCTCTTACCTTCTCCCCGTGGATTCGATATTTAAAGATTCCCGTGAAGTGCTCCACCGATATCCGTTAAACTGCGGATTATCCATCATAATATTCTGTAGGTTAACAAATACCAACGGTTGTCGTCGCGCCGCCGCCATCGCCGTTGACCTACCTCCGGCCTAGCTCGGCCATGTAACCAAGCCCCGTTCTAGCATCGCGGTAAGCCCCTCGCCGCCCTCCTTCTCTCCGCTCTTTAGTCCATCACCGGCGTCGGGCGCGATTCGCAAAGACGCTTGGTGAGCACCGCGCGGCGTCGACGCCGGCAGCGTGTCTCGGCCGGGCCAAAACCAATCAGAACGAGGCCGCCTGTTACTATTCACCGGCCGCCCAACACCATTCACACCGGCCCATCACTCACTCAAAACCCGAACCCGGTCCGTCATACGGTAGTGGGCCGTGAATGCGATCTTGGGCCGTTACCTGATGATCGGGCCGATTCAACCCGAAACCCTTTTTCATTTATGAAATGTTTTATTCAATTTCATTTATTTGAATAGTGTCCGATTTTCCAAATTTTATATAAATTCAAATACTAGCTCAAAAATTCTAAAAATTTTTGTGTAGCCTTCCCATCATATTTACAATCTAGGAAAATTATGAAACTTGAATTTTAAATAGTTTGGGCATGATTTCAAAATACAAATTTTAATTGAAAAATGCATCTTCCTTGATTTTTAATAATTATTCTATTTATCCAAAAATCATGAAAATTATTTTGGCACTGTTTTTATGACATGATCTACTTGTACAAAAATTTTGAGCTTGTTTAAAGAAAGTTAAAATATTTATTAATTCATGCTCTATTATTTCATGTGTTGAATAATTTGTTTTATGTCTTATAACCTAGGGTTTTGGGTGAATTTTGGATTGTTTTGTGAACCCTAAACCATGTCATTATCAAGTGGTCCTTGAGAACTCCTTAGACAATGGTGATGATATCTCGTAGAATAGTTCAACAAGTTGGTTTTGTTGGATTGCAACTTTATCGTGAAGGAAAGTTGTACTCTAGTGTTTATCGTTTCATGCACTCTCGCACATCATGTTTATATACACGGCATCATGTAAAGCATATGTTATTCTTTCGTATAGTGAACGAAGGTGATCGAGAGATCGTTGATCAAGCTTCCGAAGAGGGTTTTCTTGTTGATCCGAATTCTAAGTATTGTGATCCATCGCCGAGTCGGGTTATTTTCACAACCAAGGCAAGCCTCGGTTCATTTAAACGTTCCTTGTGTTTTTACAAAGCTTTATATCACCTTTGCTTTATACATTGCATTAGGTGATAGGAGTTGAGTGATAACCTAATTGATGCATTATCCATCCTTGATTATTTCGATATCTACCTTGATAGCCCGTTTTGGTAAAATGCTTAGAAATGCTTAGCCATGCTAAATTAGTTAGACTTTTGAGTCAAAATGTGACAAGCCTCTTATGATAGCCCGAATGGGCATTTGATGAACAAGGTTGTTATATGATAAAACCATACTGGGATATGGTGTTGAATTTGAGACCGGTCGGGTAATTTGCACCGAGAATGGAGTCTCAGTGTAGTATTTCCGGCTTGTCGATTAAGGACCGTTCGTTGTAAGCAATGTGGACTGAGACTATGGAACGCAATCTGCGCCTGAGGTCTTTTGACCAATGGCACGTCTGTCTGGGCGTCGCCCCAGGGCAGTCGGAACTAGTACTGACCACATACTCCGGTAAGCCCGATCTCGGGGGTGTCAAATCGGAAACGTACAACCGCGCACTGGGAGTGGAGAGATGGCGGGAGTAAGCGTGTACACTCGTGGGTTAAAGTCCCGGATGCCCGTGGGTTAGATTCCCAAGGTGTGAGGTGTCTTGTGCTCTCGGGTGGCGTGGGGCGCGGTTCCGTTTTGAGTATCCAAGAAAGGGTTGATATATGCAAGCTTAAGTGCTACATATGTCGTGTGGAAAGAACTCCCAATTTGGGTTAATCGATTTCGAAATCGCCGTGCTTCTCGAACATGGAGACTTCGGTTTCCCCCTTACATCGTAGATTATTTATGGAACTATGAAGAGATGGAATAAGTGATGGTATATCCAAGAAATGTGTGCTCTAGTGTAAGATCACCTAGAGTAGATGAGAAATTAAAGTGTGCTAAAAATATTGAAAGTAAGGATTCACTACTAGAAAGCTTTTACGCAAAAAGAGTCCTTGATTCTTGCTAAAAATCTTACCTTGAATCTTATTAGACCAAAGATTCCCGAGTCTTCTCCTATTTTTCTTTAGTCGGGTAAGTCTTGTTGAGTACTCCGCACTCGGGGTTTGTTAACCCATGTTGCGGGACCCGGTAGTCATGTCCGCACAGACCGGGACCGCGTCTTTGCATGACGATCCATCGAGGAGGATAGTGACGATGAGTGAGAAGTGAGACCCGTGGGCTGGGTCTCATTAGTGAGAGATATGTAATAAATTTTACATTACTCCTACTTATATATTGTAAAACTTGTTTTGGATAAATGGTTGTAAAATTATTGTAATATAAGTCTTCCATTTGTTTTTACTCGATTATGTATGAAAATTGTTGTAATATCTTTGCAATGACCTCAGAATCGATCCTGGTTGGAATAGTTAATAGTACTTTTTTCAGTTATGGGTGCACATATGTGACTATTAAAGGTCATTGTGCCGATAATTAGTACATGTGGGCCCTATAATTTAGAAGGTTACTGTTACACTATTGCCCGAAAAGTAAAAGATTGTATTCGTATCTCCTTCCTTCACATTTCTCTCTCTAGACCTCTGTCTGGTCTTTATTTCTTCCAACTTCCAAATACTTTCTAGCTCTCTTATAATGTCATTCATCCTAGTTTGTTACTTTTGAGGCAGGACCCCATGTTCGATCTTTCTATCTAATACTTCATCTTTTGCTAAGAAGCTCTTGCTTTTGCTTTCTAATCGGGCATTAATGTTGATAGCCCACCCCTTGATCTTCTTCCTTACTAATCTAATCTTAAAGCGCCAAATGTCTAAAGGATCGAGTAAAGGCACACGGTGTGTTCCGGAGTTTGGTGACCAATTCCTCAAAATCGGGTTGATCTAGCCACCATTTTTCAAATCAAAAATCTACGGTTTTTTAGTGTCGGTGACCCCAAAATTTAAAATTAGGGGCACATGATCACTACAAGCTCTAGACTTAGTAGCAACAAACATTCTAGGGAATCTTTGTTCAAAAGTGGTAGTACAAAAATCTTGTCAATTCTTTGCTAAAATAGGTCTTGCTTGGTTGTTAGTCCAAGTAAAAGACACATCGGCGAGGGGCGGATATGGGCACAGGGCCGGTAGGGCTGGGCCCTAGTCGCGCCCAAAAAAATTCTTTAATAAATTCTCTATTTTTTGGCCTTGGCCCTAGGTTTTGGGCCAAATTCGTTGGCCCAAAGAACACAATCGATAGCGACCCGCCAGGAAGAGAACGTGCTCGGCGCCAG
Source organism: Hyparrhenia diplandra (assembly GCA_015847255.1). NCBI lineage: Eukaryota > Viridiplantae > Streptophyta > Magnoliopsida > Poales > Poaceae > Hyparrhenia > Hyparrhenia diplandra. The sequence goes on along the minus strand of JADLZK010012657.1, from coordinate 79,015 downwards.
GGACTACTCGACGGCCTCCTCGAAGCGAATCCCGAATCGTCGCGCTTCGCGCCGTCTGTCTTCTTCGACAGCTTCACGACTCGCTTGACAGCCGCGAAGCCGGCCGCCTCCGCCGGGCCGCCATACCGCTTTTGCCGGCCCATGGCGCCAGCGCCGCCTTCTTTGGCCCGCCCCCGGGCGTGGTGTGCCGCTGCCCGCCTCTGTTGGCCGGCCGCCCCGGACCTTCAAGCACGGAGACGGAAAGCCGGGGATCGATCGGCCCGGCCATATAGGCTGATCCGGCATCCAACATCCTTGATCGGTTGATCCATCACCGTAAGTTTTACAACGGCAAACATCTTGTCATACCTCATACACTTGCTAGATGACTCCCTCTTGTTGCCTCCTAGGCTCCCACGATTCCAACGATAATTTGCAATGTACAATCCGATGATGAACCTATCGGAGGATCCAATGTGTCTATATATTTAATTTAATTCCTAATCTCTTATGATCAAGTTATGGATTGCATTACAGTTTTCTACCTTTTTTGTCTAGTCAAATGATCAAGTTATGGATTGCATTGTTAATTTGTATGTATATTCAGGTTTATATGATGATGTTGATGAAGATATGATAGGCGAGGCGGATCAAATCATGCATGATGGCGCGTTTGACTCGTTGAAAGTAAGATATAATCTAAAGTTATGCATTTATAAACAAGTTGTGTTATCTATCGGTATTAAACCCGGTGTGGGCGGTATTTGACCCTATGCGAGCGCTACGTGCGTTTTGATAGCGGCCCTAGGCGTCAAAGTTCATAGCTCCGCCACTGCCCTCGTCGCCAGGTTTTATTTCTATGAGGCCAAACTTATTGATCCACTCTAAAAAGAGGTCAGTCCACTTATGGTTTATAACCCCATTACTTTTTTCCATAGCACTACTCACTAAATTAAAGTCCCCCAATCACTGTGGGACCCCCCCCATTATCCAACAGGGGAGCCAAGTTCATCAATAAACTCGGCTTTCCCCTCCTCATGAGCGAGCCATAAAGCGAGATTAATCTCCATGTAAAATTATCACTATAATTCCCGATCATGGCTGAAATGCTATATTTTTTATTTGCCGGGCATTAACTTCATACTTGTTACTTTTGAGGCCCAACAAGATACCCCCCTACATACCCACCGGTGGTAAAAGTTCAATCAAAATTTCTATTAATAGAATTGAAAAAGGATTCACTAAACTCCTCCTTCTTAGTTTCTGAATTGCAACAAAGTCAAGCTTATTATCATGAATAAAGTCGGTTAAACACCGTAGCCTCCCCTCTTTATTGAGGCTTCTAATGAAATCTCGAGGATTTCTTTCATCAAACTCATTCCTATCCTTAATCTCCTACATTTTAAGATATTCAATTTTATCTCTGGCGTAGTATCAATACTACTACCCAGAAATATTTCTGATTTAGCATTACGAAATAAAACGGCATTGCTCTAAAAAGCAAAGGATTTGGTGTGGGTTTTACCTTTCTCCGGATTATGTATCTTTGCTAGATCTTGTGCTTTTTGCATCATAGTCCTCCCATCATCTTCATATCTTCTAGGTCTAGTTGTTCTTAAAGTTGGACCCCACTTAGACCCCTCTTACGCTTCTTGTCACATTTTTTTTCCTTTTTGCTTCAACATTTGATGAATTGTTTCCTCCGGGATTCTCCTTGTCATCGATTCACACATCGGCTCATCCATATCTATCTCGGTGTCCTCCACTTCTTCTTCTCCTTCAGAAACTTCCAGTTCCATCCTTCTTAACAGAGATAAACAGTCATCGATGCTATCTGGTGCCTTGCCAGCTTCCTAAACTCCTCCCATTTAGATTTCTGAGATTCGTCTTTAATTAAACTGCCATCTTGTTCCCCACTATCGACAATCAGTTTGATTTTCTCTGCCAATGATTGGAGTATCCATCACCATATTGTCCATACCACTCTCAGGAGTGTATTTCTGTTTTACAGTATGCCCCTCTGTCTCTTCCATCTCTTTTAAAAGAGGTATTTCAGGAGATACTAAAGTAGTCCCCCCACCCATAGTCACAGAGTTTGATTCATCCTTCATAGGATTTTCTTCATTATGGCTCAAGCCAACTCCTTCCTCATTTTTCTTACAGAATTTCTCAGACATCATGCTCTTCAAGAGCGGACCACAGTCCATGTCATCATGGTCCTCCGATTCACACTCACGGTTTACTTCCCATCTTAGCATTAGAACGGCTTTGGGAGTTGAAAACTTTGCATTCTTGTCGGTCTCCCTATTAGTTCATTTTAGAGAATCACCTCACCGAATCAGCAAAGAATCATTTCTTGCCAAAAAAAAAATGTGCTTCGAGAAGTCTTCCGTGACCACCCCTTTGGTGGGCGGCCTGTCCCACGACCCATGGCCCGCACGGAGAAGACAAAGGCAGGCAGCGCCGGTGGCGGAGCGATAAAAATTTTGCTATGGCGAACTAATTACTATTGATTTGTAACAAACGCATACATGCTAATAAACATACATATATATGTATATATAAGTACATTAGTGTGGGGATGATACATTCAAGGGCGCTGAAGTACCCTACCCACTCAAGACGAACCTCGACAAGCCAAGAAGATAGAGCTTAAAGAGCACGGCCCGGACCCCACGAAGACATCCCACGGCGGCCTCAACGACGGGAAGGCGCGGCCATGTCCACGAAGGGGGCTCCATCCCGTGCGGACAAGAGCTCGAGCTCTCGGACACGGGAGCTCACCCGAAGACCGTCGTCGGGACCTCAATCTGAGAGGAACTCCGCCCTTGGCGAGCTCTTGACTCGGGGGAGGTCTCCCGCGGCCACGACAACGGCTCCTCTCCAAGACCTCACCCCGCACAAATCGAGCTTCTGGTGACGAGCTCTACGCAGCGGTTCCGAGAACTTCGGTCTCCGTGGCAGAGTACAGGAGTTGGCCAACAACTCTCGAAAAGTCCAACCACTCCCCCGTCTATCACTTTAGCCACCACGGGGATTCTGAGACAGAAGTGGTCATTTTGCCATGCCGCCGCACCCGTCGACTCCAACAGCTCCGGAGCAATGGGCGCGGCGGGCGCGCCTACCAAGCGCCCATACGCGGCGTGGGTGCTTCCCATACCAGAAGACGAGTTCCAACCCGATTAAAGACAAGGCGGCGCTCGACCACCGCCCAAACCATGATTCCCGTCTGGGCGGCGACCAATTTCAACATCCAAGCATCCGAGGGCTCGAAGACACCTCTCATCTGCGCCCTTGAGAGCTCATCCGACGAGCTCTCCGCACCCAGCGCACCTTCACTTCCCCTCTCGAAGACCTCGTTCGAGAGGAGACCGATGTTCTTACCCCCTTCGACTATAAAAGGGGAGGTAGGCCTGGGGGGGGGGGAAGGAGATCGATTCTTCGCTTCACACTCGACACACTCCCCGCTCGATATTGGCACTCCACCTCAATCACGAGACCTAGGAGCCTCCTTCCCTCTCTCGCCTTGCTTTGTACCTTGAGCCCCTGTACGAGCGTTTGAGCTTCGGATAGTGATCACACTGGACTAGGGTGCACGATTTGCCCCGAACCAAGATAAATCCTTTTGTGTCATTGTCTCTAGAGCTAGGCCATCGAGCACGCGTTAGCCATGACATTCTGCGTGACCGTGGTATTGGACCACGGCGGTTGATGCGCCCGGTAGGGCGGCGCTAGTGCGACGACCACCACTCCACTGGCTTCCTCCATTCACGTCGCTCCCGCGGCCATGATCCTCGGGGCGGTTCCTTGAGGTTCACGGCCACCGGCCGAGGGCTACGGCATGGTCCTCCACCCTTCGTCCCACCTCGACGGCGGCGCTTTCGGCGCCCCGTTCACCGCCGCCGGGGCTCGGGGGACCGCACCTCCGCCTCCCACGAGGCGGGATGGCGCCGCCCTCGCCCACCTCGGCCCGGGCGTCTCCGCCCGGGCGTCGCTCTCTTCGGGATCCCCGGCCGTCGCCCCGTCGGGCCCCGCGACTTCGGCCACTTCCGTGCCGAGGCCCCCGCTAGCCCCGCTCCCGACGTCGGCTCCTCTGTAACACCAAAAAAAGAGAGACTTGTTGGGGCGGATAGGCTAGGCCCATGCCCAAGATATATCCGAAGCTCCTCTCCCTTCTCTCGTACTTCATCTCCTCCAAACCAGTCCCTCTTCCCTTCTCCGTTACTCTCTTCCCCTTGCTCTCCCATGGCTTCCCTTCCCTAAATCTCCTCATTGCAAATACCAACCCTTAGGGAAATCCAAAAAGCAGATTAGGTTCATCAAGAGGAGCAAGAAGAGGTGCATCTTCCTTGAGATCGGTCCCTCCCCACCCCATCTCGTTGCCCTAGGGTTTGTGGATAACCAAGCAACCATTTGTGGGAGAGATCCCTGTCCTCCTCTAGGTATGGAACTCAATCGACTCTTCCCCTGTTTTTAGGATTGGACACCAAGTTTAGGCCTTAAACTGAACATGAGCTGGGTTTTCATGTTTTCTTTCCCTCCCTGTACAGTAGTGGATTCGTCCTGTGTTGAGGTCCTTACTGGCCGAATTAGAGAATCATATATGAAAGGAAATCGTAGGCCTTTTAAAGACCTTTCCAACGAGTATTTAAGCTTAATTTTTTCGTTAAGTATAGCAAAAGTTGTGGCTTTCTGAATATTGCTGAATGTTAGTGCTTGTCAGGTTTGGGGCAGTTTCGAACTGCAGTTTTCAGCGTCGTTTTAGAAGTCCTTCGAGGCCAATTTAGTTCAAGGCGCTATGGAGTATTCGTAGTACTTTGTGTGAACTTTTTATTTAGTAACCAAACTCTATTTTAGGATTAATGGTTTGGGAGGTATGGCTTTTTTTTGAAGACAGAGTTGCTGCTCTAGAAACTCAGAGCAGTCTGTTGCTTGGTAGGCATTAAAAATAGTAGATGTTGAAATTTTAGTTTTTGGGAAATACCAAGGTCGTAGCTTATTCGGTGCAGATGTTTGGTAGCTGTTTATTTGTGATCAACTGCTACAGCTTTAGAGTTAAAAAAAACAAACAAGCAACACTGTTGCTGTTTGTTGAAGGTCAAGTGGGATTGTTTTACCGATTGTTTGTTCGACGTAGGGCGCGTTTGTGCTTTGTTTACTAGTGATATATGGAATATTTGTACTGAGTTCTTTGTTCTAAAACAGGTGGTAGTGCTTCGAATCGCCCATAGCCCTTTTGATCCTCTTCGGTAAAAAGGCAAGTGGATGTAGCATTGGTTTGCTACTGTTTTGACTTGTTATCTTAATACCCTACACCAAAATGTTGGGAACCATGTCATAACAACTCTAAACTGAACCTTATTATATTCCTAGCTAGCCATAACGGGATGCCTTATTTCTTTATATATATATGATGTTGTTGTGATACAAGCACGATTCATGTAGTCGAATCACATGCTTCGGAGAAGGTGAAGATTATATTGCTATTATTATAGTAGATCATAAGCATTGCATCATGCAAATGCATTGGAAGTTATGTCGTCGACCTATGGTCACGACCGTGCAAATGCCGTCTGACATCATGGGATGCAGCTCCATACCTTGTTGGGGTATGCGGGCGAGTCATCATTGCATTGCATTCATATGCATTTATGAATTATATTAGAAGTGACGTGTCTTTGGCATTATTATTGGAGGTGTATCATCCCTCTACTGTTCTATTTGGAAGTTGTTTTTCTTTAATTCAACCTAATTTATTTCCTGTCCTAAAAGTGTAATTTGGTATTAAATCTTGATAACATAACTTGTGGTTTAAAAATAGCTTGGCAAAACAGATTTACTTGTTTGAGATGATCCATCTCACCCTTGCTTTACTTATTCCGTGGTTCTTTTGATGGCTGCTAGGATGGGAAGGGAGATAGTTGCACGTTTTCACTCACCTTTCGGAATACGTTCCATAACCATAGTAACTTAGTTGTATAATTAGTTTGATGAGTGGTTGTTCGAGTGGTCTTGTAATCTAATCTCATAGTGTTTAAGCCTTTTGCTTTTGGATGCTTATCTAATGCTAGTGTGGTGGATATGTGACATATTTGTTCTCTCTTCTGAGTTGCTTGTAAATGCAAAGGAGGTGCTGTCGTTTTTTTTATTTATTCTTTTTAGCATGTTTGGCTAGTTTTTGTGATGTTTAGTAGCATCCCGGAGGGTTTGTGGTTCTGGGGTGTTACAGTTGGTACCGGAGCTGGTTTTAGATTCTCGGAAAAATAAGGATTAAATTGACACACTTGCACTTTTAGTATGGGTATTTATTGTTTTACCTGTTCTTAATTGTTATTGCATGATATGTTAAATATATACCATGTTCCATTTGTGGTTAGTGTGGCCTTATTTTGTTCTCTTTAATGGGGTTACCGTTTGTTTATCGTGGTGGCTGTAGCTATGCCGCTGAAGAAGGGGAAACGTGGTCGACCAACGACTACTACCGCAAACAACCGCTGGTGCTACCGCGGATCACAATCAACCTCTTGATCCAGCGGCAATGGTAGCTACAATGCAAGCGATGCGGCGCAGGAGTTGGAGGCCTTGAAACAAGCTGCAAACGCCGGCACCACTCATCAAGTTGCAACGGCTGCCGCTACTACTAGCACTATTCCGATCGTGGTGCGAATCCCACGGGTGTTCCTCGGACTACGGTTCCGGTCGATGGTATTTCTCTTGTCAAGTGGATTGGCATGAAGTTGGATTCTTTTGATGGTAGTGGATCTCCGGTTGATCACGGCCAGATTGGCTAAGTTATGTGGAGGATAAGATGGAGGTCTTTCGGGTGGCTTATGGGGATCGTATTCGCTATGGGACCTGATTGCTAAAGGGTGAGGCTTCGGATATGGTGGAGAGGCGTGCGGGCATCTCATTCATCTCCGCGCTGGATCTTTGACTTGGCATGTTTTGGCGGGGAATTTGAGAGGAGGTTTTACCCAACCACTTTCCTTGAGAAGATGAAGATAGACACCGCAAACCTATAGGCGGGATAAGAAAAACGATGGCAGAGTATGAGGTGGGCTTCAACAAGATTGTTCGCTTTGTTCCACATGTGGCCGGTAATGAGGCGAGAGAAGGCAAGCCGGTTTAGTCAAGGTTTGAAGCCCTCGATCGAGGCACACATTGGGGGCCTTTCCACTTGTGGACTTCCGCACCACTTGTGGAGCGGGCTTTAGGTGTGGAGATGCAACAACAATATACAAATGAAATTCAGAAATCTAGTGGAGATCGGTCTCGCTCAATGGATGACAAGAAGGGCCAATCGGTGGTCTAGCTCACAAGAAGGGGAAGTTTCAACGTCACCATCCATACCGTGGGCAAGTCATCTCACTTTAGTTCTTCGGGGAGGAAGCACGCCTCGATGTCGGGCCGTTCCTAAACCCGGTTTGGGGCTAGTGTGTTTTCGTTGTGGTGATGCTTAACCGACGTGTAGAGTGCAAGTGGAATGGGAGATGTTCCATTTGTGCTCGGGGATCATAAGGATGTGGTGTGTAGGAGGAATCCAAATGCAAAGCTTCGTTGGGAACCAATGTCTTCTTCACCACTAGTGGCACTTGTCAACATAATGACATCTACACCACAACATGATTACGTACCACCTACTCACCCGATGCTTGGCTGCACCACCTTACCCTCGGTACTTGGCAGCTCCTTCTACACCGGTTGCTCCTTCAATGCCCGCGGGATGGGAGTCTTCGACTTCCACGGCCTACTACTTTTCGGTGTATCCACTACCACGGACTTCTACACCTCTTTGGTTCTTGATGGCAGCTTCTTCCTCTCGTGGGTATTCACGGAGCTTATGTGTTGCCCTCTATTAATGACAACAAAGGGAGATGTTGTTCACAATTACTATCTTAGTTGATTCATTTGATGCATACGCGCTTTTTTGACTCTGGCGCTAGTTTCTCGTTTGTCTCGAGGGCTTTGTGGCACGTCTTGGCCTTTCTATCTGAGAAGATTGGTTGACCCATTGTGGTCGGGCGGTCTGCTAAAGGTTTTATATCTAGTCATTCGGTTTGTCGGGTTGCTCTATCGTTTGTTGTTGCCGATGAGGGGTTTATTGCTAATCTTGTGGTGATTCCCCTTGAGTCATTTGATGTTATTTTTGGGTATGGATTGGCTTTCTCAATATAGGGCTGTTATCTCTTGTTTTACGGAAGGCGGTATCTTTTTTGAGACACCTTGGATAGAGAGGTAATCTTTGTAGGTAGTGCTATGAAGTACTCCCTTGCATTGCTATGTCTGTTGTTCCCGCACCGTTGGACTAGGAAATCGGAATTCTCTTCTCTATGGTGGATGGTAGTGAGGTTGCTTTACAGTGGAGGACATACCGGTGGTGTGCCATTACCTGATGTGTTTCTGCCGAGCTTCCATGTATACCTCCCCGAGCGTGATGTGGTTTTCGAAATCAAATTGGTTCGGTACACAACCTATCCATAAGACTCCATATCGGATGGCCCCAAAAGAGCGGTTGTTGAGTTGAAGCGGCGGTTGGATGACCTTCTTGCTAAGGGTTTTATTAGACCTAGCAAGTCGCCTTGGGCTTTCCCTGTGTTATTTGTGGAAAAAAGAAGGATGGTACCAAGAGACTATGTGTGGATTATCGGGACCTTAATCGAGTGACCATCAAGAATAAATATCCTTTACCTCGTATTGATGTGCTCTTTGAGCAATTGCGGGGTGCTAAAGTATTCTCTAAGATTGATTTGAACTCGGCTATCATCGGTTGAGAATACGAGAAGAAGATATAGAGAAGACGCATTTAGCACGGGTATGGGCATTATGAATACATCGTTATGTCTTTTGGACTAACGAATGCCCCCGGCTGTGTTTATGGAAGCTATGAATATGATGCTACATGAATACTTGGATGATTTTGTCGTTGTTTTCCTTGATGATATCCTGATTTACTCTAAGTCCGAGGAAGAACATGGCGACATCTTAGTCTTGTTACGGATGCTCTTCGGAAGAATCGGTTCTATGGGAAGTTGAAGAAGTGTGCCTTTTGGCTTTCGAAGTGTCTTTCCTTGGTCATGTTATTAATCAATATGGCATTTCTGTTGATCCTAAGAATGTTGCTAGTGTGGTCAATTGGCGAGACCTACTACGGTGGCGGAAATTCGTAGTTTTTCTTGGTCTTCTTTGGATATTATCGGCGTTTTTGTGCGGAATTTCTCTACTATTGCAAAGCCGATGACAAGACTTACCGAGAAGGGTGTACCTTTTGTGTGGGACAATGATTGTGAGTCTAGTTTTCGGACTTTGAAGGAAAAGTTGGTAAATGCTCCTATCTTGGCTTTGCCGGTGAGTGAAAAGCGCTACCCGGTATATCTGAAGATGCATCTCGGGTTGGTCTTGGGTGTGTTTTTGATGCAAGATGGCAAGGTGATTGCTTATGGCTCCAGGCGGTTGAAGAAGCATGAGAGAAATTATCCTACCCATGATCTTGAGTTAGGCTCTTTGTTGTGTTTGCCTTGAAGTCATGGAGGCATTATCTCTATGGGGAGTCTTGTGACATTTATACCGACCATAAGAGTCTTAAATATATTTTTACTCGAAGGAGCTAAATCTAAGGCAACGTAGGTGGCTAGAGTTGATAAAAAGATTATGATCTTACAATTCAAGTATCATCCGGGAAAGCGAATGTGGTGGCGGATGCTCTTAGTAGAACCGGTTGTTCTGAAGGTTGCAATGCCATTGGTTGCGGATTTGGATCGTATGGGTGTCTCCTTATGCTATGCGGGGCATTGCAAGAAAGGAGACTGAGATGCTCATTCAATCAAACCTTCTTGGCCGGGGATCCGTGAAGCACAAAAGTATGATCGCTTGATTCGGGAGGTTAAGCGAAGAGGATTGGTGATGGCAAACCTCGTGAGTTTACTATTGATGAAAATGATGTGGTTCGTTTTAGGGGGAGCGCTTTGTGTACCACAAAAATCAGATGTCAAGATGGATATCTTAAGAGAAGCTCATCGTTACTCCATACACGTTCATCTGGTGAGACAAAGATGTATAGAGATTTGAAGCAGAGCTTTTGGTGGAAAAAGGATGAAAGTTGATGTTGCCAAGTATGTGGCTACTTGCGGTGTGTGCCGGCAAGTGAAGGCCGAGCATAAGAGGCTGCGAGGATTGTTGAAGCCCCTAGAGGTTCCGAGAGTGGAAGTGGGAATACATCACTATGGATTTCGTGGTTGGTTTACCACGTTCTCCTCGAGGTAAAGATGTAATTTGGGTTGTTGTGGATAGACTCACTAAGGTGGCTCATTTTATTCCAATGAAGACCCGCAGATTCTGCTCCGGACTTAGTCCCCTTGTATATGAAAGAGATAGTGAGGTTGCATGGTGTGCCAAAGTCTATTGTTTCCGACCGGGACTCCAAATTTGCTTCTAACTTTTTGGGAGAGTTTGCAAAGCGCTTTGGGGCCGAGGCTTGACATGAGTGTGGCTTTTCATCCCCGGGCCCATGGTCGGTCCGAAAGCACTATCCGGACCTTGGAGGACATGCTACGTGCTTGTGTCCTCTCTTGGAAGGGCAGTTGGGGAGGATCATCTAGCTTTGGCGAGTTTGCTTATAATAATAGCTATCATGCTAGTATAAAGATGGCACCATATGAGGCTTTATATGGTAGAAGATGCATCTCACCATTGTCTTTGAAACATTGGGAGAGAGGTCTTTAGTTGGTCCAAGTTGGATTCAACAGACTACTGACAAGGTGCAAGAGATCACGTCGAGAATATGTTGGCCGCTCGAGCCGCCAAGAAAAAAGCTATCTGCAGGATGTCCGAAGGCGAGACCTTGAGTTTGCGATGGGTGATCAAGTTCTTCTCAGAGTATCGCCTACTAAAGGTGTTGTGCGATTTGGTACTAGTGGGAAGCTTAGCCCGAGGTACATTGGACCTTTTGATATCATAGCCGGGTTGGTAGCTTGGCTTATCGCATGCAATTGCCTGAGTCGATGAAGGGGTTCATAATGTTTTCCATGTCTCCATGTTGAGAAAGTATTTGCGGGATCCCGAGCATAAGATTGACTTAGAGTCAATTCGGGTGGAGCAAAACTTGACGATGAAGTGTCACCCGATCCGTATTCTAGAATCCTCGAGATCGTGTGCTAAGGACAAGGATTATCAAATATGTGAGAGTTCTATGGACGAACCGGGCTGAGCGTGAAGCGACTTGGGAACTTGAGGAACAGATGCGCATAAGGAGTATCGAGAACTATTTGACACCTGAGTTTCATGAAGTTATGCTAGGTATACCATTCTTTTGGTTTCAATCATAGAAATGGCAGAATTCGAGGACGAATTCTATTAAGGGGGGTAGAATGTAACACCCCAAAAAAAAAAAAGAGAGACTTGTTGGGCTGGATAGGCTAGGCCCATGCCCAAGATATATCCAGAAGCTCCTCTCCCTTCTCTGTACTTCATCTCCTCCAAACCAGTCCCTCTTCCCTTCTCACGTTACTCTCTCTTCCCCTTGCTCTCCCATGGCTTCCCTTCCCTAAATCTCCTCATTGCAGCGCCCAACCCTTAGGGGAAATCCAGCAAACAGATTAGGTTCATCAAGAGGAGCAAGAAGAGGTGCATCTTCCTTGGAGATCGGTCCCTCCCCCACCCCATCTCGTTGCCCTAGGGTTTGTGGATAACCAAGCAACCATTTGTGGGAGAGATCCCTGTCCTCCTCTAGGTATGGAACTCAATCGACTCTTCCCTGTTTTAGGATTGGACACCAAGTTTAGGCCTTAAACTGAACATGAGCTGGGTTTTCATGTTTTCTTTCCCTCCCTGTACAGTAGTGGATTCGTCCTGTGTTGAGGTCCTTACTGGCCGAATTAGAGAATCATATATGAAAGGAAATCGTAGGCCTTTTAAAGACCTTTCCAACGAGTATTTAAGCTTAATTTTTCGTTAAGTATAGCAAAAGTTGTGGCTTTCTGAATATTGCTGAATGTTAGTGCTGTCAGGTTTGGGGCAGTTTCGAACTGCAGTTTTCAGCGTCGTTTTAGAAGTCCTTCGAGGCCAATTTAGTTCAAGGCGCTATGGAGTATTCGTAGTACTTTGTGTGAACTTTTTATTTAGTAACCAAACTCTATTTTAGGATTAATGGTTTGGGAGGTATGGCTTTTTTTTGAAGACAGAGTTGCTGCTCTAGAAACTCAGAGCAGTCTGTTGCTTGGTAGGCATTAAAAATAGTAGATGTTGAAATTTTTAGTTTTTGGGAAATACCAAGGTCGTAGCTTATTCGGTGCAGATGTTTGGTAGCTGTTTATTTGTGATCAACTGCTACAGCTTTAGAGTTAAAAAAAAACAAGCAACACTGTTGCTGTTTGTTGAAGGTCAAGTGGGATTGTTTTACCGATTGTTTGTTCCGACGTAGGGGCGTTTTGTGCTTTGTTTACCAGTGATATATGGAATATTTGTACTGAGTTCTTTGTTCTAAAACAGGTGGTAGTGCTTCAATCGCCCATAGCCCTTTTGATCCTCTTCGGTAAAAGGCAAGTGGATGTAGCATTGGTTTGCTACTGTTTTGACTTGTTATCTTAATACCCTACACCAAAATGTTGGGAACCATGTCATAACAACTCTAAACTGAACCTTATTATATTCCTAGCTAGCCATAACGGGATGCCTTATTTCTTTATATATATATGATGTTGTTGTGATACAAGCACGATTCATGTAGTCGAATCACATGCTTCGGAGAAGGTGAAGATTATATTGCTATTATTATAGCAGATCATAAGCATTGCATCATGCAAATGCATTGGAAGTTATGTCGTCGACCTATGGTCACGACCGTACCGGTACAGCATCATGGGATGCAGCTCCATACCTTGTTGGGTATGCAGGCAGGAGTCATTTGCATTGCATTCATATGCATTTATGAATTATATTAGAAGTGACGTGTCTTTGGCATTATTATTGGAGGTGTATCATCCCTCTACTGTTCTATTTGGAAGTTGTTTTTCTTTAATTCAACCTAATTTATTTCCTGTCCTAAAAAGTGTAATTTGGTATTAAATCTTGATAACATAACTTGTGGTTTAAAATAGCTTGGCAAAACAGATTTACTTGCTGAGATGATCCATCTCACCCTTGCTTTACTTATTCCAGGTTCTTTTGATGGCTGCTAGGATGGGAAGGGAGATAGTTGCACGTTTCACTCACCTTTCGGAATCTGTTCCATAACCATAGTAACTTAGTTGTATAATTAGTTTGATGAGTGGTTGTTCAGAGTGGTCTTGTAATCTAATCTCATAGTGTTTCGCCTTTTGCTTTTGGATGCTTATCTAATGCTAGTGTGGTGGATATGTGACATATTTGTTCTCTCTTACGAGTTGCTTGTAAATGCAAAGGAGGTCTTTGTCGTTTTTTTTTATTTATTCTTTTAGCATGTTTGGCTAGTTTTGTGATGTTTAGTAGCATCCCGGAGGGTTTGTGGTTTACGGGGTGTTACATCCTCGGCGCCCCATCACGGTTTGGGAGCGCGCGGGGAGGCCGCCTCTCCGCCACTGCGGGTCCCATTAAGCCCTCTCGGGCGACGCGATGGGCATCACGGGTGTCGCGTGATCCTCAGCCCGGCCAGGCGATGCGACCTCGGCGCACCCGCCCGCCGGCCCCCGCGGCGGGCGGCGGGAGAGCCAAGGGGACATAACCGCGTCCGTCCGTACCGACCCGCCCGGCGACCCGCACCGCCACCTCGGCGGAATGGCGTCACGCCCGTCGCCTCTTCGACCCGAGTCGGGCGCGTGGCGGCGGCAAAAACCTCGCGCTCTCGCCCGGGAGCTATCAAGCGCGGCGCGGACGCCGCAATGAGCGGTAGGGCGCGCGCGACCTCGCCGACCCGAGGCCATACGGCGCTCGCACGGAGCGCGTCCAGCCAGCTGGCCGGGTGCGATGCGCGCGCCCGCGAGCGATCGGCCCGGCGAGCACCGCCCCATCCCGGTGTGCGTGCGGGACCGCGCACCGGCCCGCGCGCCGCCGTCGGGGTGCGGGGCGACGAACCTCCTCGGGCCGCCTTCCGGTCGCCGGCGAGAAACTCACGGACGGCGCCCCCCCGCCCCGGCGGCACTGCTGAGAAGCCGGCCCGCGAGCTCGTCATTAGCAAACATGACATGATTACCCGAACAAACTCGCGCCCCCGTGTGCATCGAGGGAGGGCTTGTGCCGTTCGATTCTAATGGCACGAGCCCCTGAAATGTCGAAAGAAAGTACAAAGGGACGCGCAAGTTCACACCAAAACACTACTACTAGAGTCCTTGCAATCCGCCTCAACGCGAGGACTTAACCCCCACCAAAAGAGGCCAAGCCTCGGATCCCTACTCCCTCCAGGGGGATCTTGTTCCACGAGCTCCGGGGCAGGACGTCGGCGCGGTCTCCCCCCTCCGTGGCGGGATCTTCGGGCGCTCCACACTCCATCAATCGGGGACTCGAAGACCTCGAGCTCCTCGGCGGTAAGCAGAAAGAGCTGGCGGAGGCTTCGGCCGTGGCGATTCGGTTGCGGCGAGACTTCCACGCTCGGTATCAGCATCATCAATACCCCGGCGCCCACCCGGTCTTCCGCGAGATTAACCTCGAGCGGGGGTAGTGGGGAGAAACGGCAGACCGCCCCTTGTGCACCAAAGCGCTCGCGTCCTCCGCCACCTTCCTTCCGGGACGCCAGCCACCGCTCCGCGGATCCGCCGCGTCCTCCACGCAGAGGCATCAAAACATCCGCCTTAAGCGGCCGAGGCCCTCAGCGAGTACGCCCGGCGAGCCCTCGGCTTCCTCCTTGCGCTGACAAGGCTCGTGAAGATCACCGAGCTCCTTCCAGCGCGCTCGGCGAGCTCGATGGTCCGGCTTCCTCAGGTCCCCTTCCTTGCCTACTGACTCGGTACGCACATCTTCCGAAGAGGCCTCGGAGGCGGCTGACTCCGGCGCTCCTTGTCCACACAGTCTCCCGCTCGCCTTCAAGGTCCTCTGCTTCTCAACTATGACCAGGAAGAACAAATTAGAGAAAACAAGCGGGTGGAGTGGACGAAAGAAGAAACCGCCCGCCTCCATAGCTCGTCGTAGAGGCTCTGTTCGTTGCACGAGGAACTTCGTCGTTCTCGGCCCCAATCAGAACCCTCTCCGCCTCGGAGGCACGGAGATCGCACAAAGCTCGGAGGCTTGCCGATCATAGGCCGAGGTCCCGGCGGTCGACCTCAAAGCAACCGGCGAGGCAGCGAAAGGGAAAAGAAAGCAAGAAGAGCTCACCCGCGCCCGGCTCGAGTCCACGATGATCAAAAGCTGTCCCTTGAGGTCGTCCTTATCCTTCCGAAGGGCCTCCGTCGCGAGCTTCGAGAGTTGGCGCTTCGAGCTCCTTACTCTCAGCGAGCTGCGGAGGGAGTCCAGCTCCTCTGCATCTTCGCTGGCTGGTGTTTGTAGGCGAGCTCCGCTCTTCCTCCCTCGCGCCCGCTTCACGAAGTGCCGGCTGCAACTTCCTCTTGAGCTCGCGAGCGGCCAGCTCTTCGACCTCACGGGCGTACTCGGGACCTCCTCCACCCGGCACTCAAGATAAGCGGTTGCGGGCTACGTCGCGTCGATCTCCTCGGCGCGCTATCGCGCAAGTCGGCGTCGGTTGCTCACCCGGACCCACGGCCCTCGGCCAGCCGGTCGGTTGGTTATCCTCGAAAGGGAGTCACACGCCACGAGGAACCAGCATAAACACATGCGTAAGACAAAGAAGGAGAAGATGTCGGGGCGACATAGCGATACAAACTGCGCCGTAGCACACATGTCGGTTCGCCAGACGCTCATCGGTGGCGTCATTGGGACTTCAGTTCGGGGGACTCGGGACGCACTCGGCCCGAAGGCTCGCCCGGCGGCACCGCACCATCACCATCGCCCGTCGATGTCCATCATCGTCCTTGCGGCGAGCGGTACCTGCGGCGTGTCGGCGACGCCGGGCTTCCGGCGGCATCCTCAGTGACTTTCGCTGGCGGGGAGTCCCTTCCTCTTCTTCAGCGGCGAGGGCTCGGCGTGGCAACCGTCGAAAAAGAGCTCATGGCGGCGAATGCCCCCATCCTGCCGCGATGATCGGATCAACAAAAAGCGGGGCCTTGCGGGGCCCCGTGACGCCCGGCCCGGCTGGCCGGGGAGTTCCCGTAAGGGAGCGCCACCATCGTCTGCGACCCAGCCCGTCCACGCCCGTCGCCGCCATACGCCACGGGTTCGTCTCCACCAAGCTCGTCCCGTAGAGCTCATCATCAGTGGCGCCACCGTACTCGCCATCCCGAGCCCCACCCGGCGAGGGACTCGGGCCTTGGTATCGAGCTCGACGCCGACAACGTGAAGATCTCGCCGCCTCGGGCGAGCCGCCGCCGTCGAGGCAGGGCCCCCTCGTCCTCAAAAGCGTTTAAAGGGATACTCCCCGCCCCCACTGGCGTGGATAAAGACTCAACGATCCCGACCCGGACATCGACATCGGCGACATCACGAAAGAACAAAAACTCACCGGGGGCTACCCTCTTGGCTTCCTCTTCTTTTGGGTCTTAATCCGCCTTCTCCTTTAAGCGCGGGTTCGAGGAACTTCGGCCGGCGGCCCCCTAATAACCGGCATGGGTGGTGGGAAGCGAGGCGTCGTCGCGCCCAGCGCCACCACCACCGTCCGAGGCTCGTGGGGCCCGGCGAGCCCCGTCCTCCACGGCGCCGCAGTGGGCGGCAGCAGGGCCCCTCGGCGGCTCAAAGTCGGGATCCCTCGGCCATTTGCTCATCGCCCCCCCGCGGGGCCGAACCCGCCTCCCGCTCTGCGTGGGGATCTGTGGCTTGGCGGCAGTGACTTGTCGATTGGGGGCGAGGACCCAAAGGGCGAACCGCCAACGCCAAGCAGGGCTGTAAAGGAGGCTTGAACCAAACACAAGCGGGGAAGAGGCTCGTGCAAAAGCGAAGGCACTCACGGCGTGGATGTCGCGCGTTGGGAGAACCGGGGCTCCTGGCCCCTTGCTCACGTCTTCGTCACTCGCTCGGTAGAGCTCCACGCTCGTCGCCCGAGAACTGCGCGGCCAGCGGTCCCCTTTCGAAGGGGCCTCGTCTCCCCGTCATCTCCCACATACGGAGAGCCCGGCCGAAGAGGAACCGCGGCCCTGGAGCCGGGCCACCGATGATGTGGTTCACCGTCAGCCCGGCGTCCCGCAACGCCTTGATCTTCCCCCCGACTTCCGCCACATCGGCCTTCACTGGCCGGGTGGCTTCTCAGCGCCGGCTTGCTCCCCGTCAAAGCGTCGCGTTATGCTCAGGCGGAGGAAGAAGCGTCGTTCTTCGAGTAAAACCAGTCCTCCCTCCACCCGGGGCGTTCGCCGATGGGAAGTCACCTCACGGGGAAGGTCTAAGCGGACCTTCCCCCCGGGCTGCGGCCGCCTTGCGATGTCGGGCGACCCGAGTTTGCGGCGTGGGCGGATCTTGGCATAGATGTAATGCCTAAAAGAGCTCCCGGTTGGGAAGGATCCCCAACCACCCCTCGCAGCATGGCGAAGGTCGAGAAGAGCAACACCCTCGTTAGGG
Source organism: Hyparrhenia diplandra (assembly GCA_015847255.1). Lineage (NCBI taxonomy): Eukaryota > Viridiplantae > Streptophyta > Magnoliopsida > Poales > Poaceae > Hyparrhenia > Hyparrhenia diplandra. The sequence continues at coordinate 61,474 of JADLZK010012657.1, read as the reverse complement.
GTCGGTCTTGGAGCTCGATGCCCGGTGCGAGGGCGAACCTGCGGAAGAAGTCATCGGCCGGCCCAAGCCCGGCTCGTGGGGCGCGGTGAGCGACGCGATGCCCTCAAGGCGGATCGGGCACCCGTGCGTCGGCGGCGCGATGATCCGCTAAGAAAATGTGCGCGGGAAGAGCGGTATCATGAGTACCGCTCGATCATCTCCTCCGTCACTGCTCGAAAAGCCTATACGAACCCATCTCTTCATCCGGGACGACCGCCCCGGCGGTGACAAGTGAAGAGGCTGGATCGACCCAGCCTTTCGGCGGTGTATGAACTTTTTTCTCTACGCCCCCTCCTCTCTTCACCGATTATGTGCGAGGAGGGAACAGAGGCGGAAAAGATGGATGCTGCCGCGGGGTCCCGACTGTTTGGCGAGCTCTCCCATAGGGAAGAAGCGCACGGGGCCCGCCACGGATCCTCCTCGAAACCGACTCTGCGATCACCGGCGCGACACACAGAGGAAGCCGGCGGCCGGCGACGACAGGATAAACACCGGCCAAGCGGTAAGAATCCCCAGCGGTAAGATCTCAGCGGCTATATTTTACCTAGCGGATAATCTTGGGAGAGCTCTGGCGGCGACGTCGAACCGTCGAGCTCTCTAAACCCCCGGCTCGCGGCGAGCACCGACTCGGGGGTCGAGCCGGCTCACCGGTGAGTTCGAAGCCGCCCGAGACAAACTCTGGCCGAGGAGCGCCCGTAAAAGTGGCACCCGGCGGCCCACATGCAGGCTCCCGAAGAGCTCGGGGGGGCTTATACTGCGCAGCGTGGGTCGTGAGGAGCTACGGCGACCCTACGGGCTGACCTCCCAAAATGAGGAACGCCACGCCCCGATCTGCACTCGGGGGCTCGAATAACAGTCGGGCTCTCGGAACCTGAGAGGGTTGATCACTGGGCGATCGGCGAGCGAGCTAACGAGCTCGAACCTCACCCGAACTATCCCGATAGCAGCTCACGAGCGCTCGATTTCGGCCAACGAGGTAAAGTCGAGCCCGAGCTCACCCCCATCGGGCCACCGTGCGAGGGAACGGGTCATGGAGCCGCGAAAAACTCCAACAAAGCCTCCACGAGAATCTACCATTCTCGCGGGCCTCGAGCATGAGTTCGGCGTCACCAAAAGACGGCGATTTCGGGATGCAAGGTCGGACCCACATTTGCGACCACCTCAAGCGAGCTCGGCTCAACCTCCCCGAAGTCACTTTCAATCGGCTCGCCTAGCGCTCACTCCGGCCGACGAGGCGAAGACCGAACCAGAGCTCACCGCTTCGCGGCCTCCTCGCGCGTGAAAGCGAGACACGATAACCTTTAAAGCCTCCACACGAACTTCCCATTCCATGGCGGGCCTCGGGGCTACAGATGCGCTCGCGCGCACCCACGGAGATAACCCGAGCGCCGCCAAGGCCAATCATGAGGAAGAGAAGAAAGCGCAAGGGCTCACGATCGCGCGAGTCAATCAAGCAGAAACTGGCGTATCAAGGCGGGACCGTCTGCGGCGAAATGCCACGAGCTCAAGGTCCCCAAAGGTGAAATCGATCGAACTCCTTGCCACGACGTCGAGCCCGAGCTCCTTGCTCAAAGAGCTCACAACCCCTACGACTAATGGCAATCGAGACTTCGCCTGCTTCGCAAAATCAACACCGGCACCAAGCATTTGAAGTAACATATTTCAAAGATCGACTAATCCCTCATGAGCGTTTTTTTGTCATACATAGATGTCTTTACATAACATGAGTAGGAGATTACAAAACAAAAGAGCAAGGAGTCCTAGCTCGACAACTTCCACTACGGCAGCCTCACGAAGACCGCGCCAAGCTCGGGCCTCACCACACCGTGGGCCTTGCGGTCGAGGCGCCTTGCGGTCCTTGTCCGGCCGGCCCGGCGGCGGTGACCTCGCCAAAAACGCCCGGTTTCGTCCGCGGGCCCCGATGGACTACTCCTCCGCCAATGAGGGCGTCGGCGTCCGATGCTGGCCCGCCACCTCCTCCGCCGCGGCCTCGAAATCTTCGGCGTCGTCGGCAAGGTCTCGAGTCACCGTCCGAGAACCCCGGACCTCCGTCGGCGAGTCCGCACGATCGCCGACGACGCCATCGCCGGGGCCACCACCTCCGCGACGAACGCCGTAGGCGCGGCCGCCGGAAGCCGCTCCGCCGTGATCCGCCTCCTCCGAGCGAAGCCGCAAAGAAAATAACACGAAGGGGTCGGCGAACAAACACCGGCTCGAAGGGCGGGCCAAGAGGACGAGCTCACTGGCCGCCAAACCGATCGGCGTTCGCCATGCGGATGCGTCAGATCGCTGAAGCTCCCGCCGAGGTCGTCGATGAGCGCCGCTCTCGCATCCCCGACCTCGGCGCGATCCGAGGATAAAAGCTAAGTTCGGCGATCTTTCGCCTCCCGAGGAGGAGGCAGCGGCGCGGGGCGGAGAAGGCATAGCCCCGGCGGCGCTAGGGGTCAACCGCGGCCGAGCGGCGGCGAAAGATGAGTCCGCCTCTCCACTGCCGAGACGGCGGTGACCTCGCCCGGGCCTCCGGCAGCATCGAAGATCCCTCGCCCTCCATCTCCGAGACAAAACAGCGGCAAGAAGGGAAGGAAAGGAGCGAGAGGAGAAGACGGGCGCAGCCTCCGCGGGCCAAGCCCCCTGATTTATAGGCGGGGGCGTCGGTTCATCTCCCCGCGGCGCGGCGCTCGGCGGACTCCCACGATCTCCACCCATGACGCCGTTCCACGGGAACCGGCCATTCAAGGACGTGCGCGTGGGACTGTCATAACTGCGCCCGATCGCGGATGCACGAGTGCCGCGTCGCTCACCACGGTAACGGGGAGGCCAGCCCGCGGCCAATTTCAAGGAACCGTCGCTGGCAAGAGGCGATGCCGTGTGGCCCTCACAACGATCACAAGGTTGGCTCGTTCGAAAACGCCGAGGAGAGCCCACTCTCCCCGGCCCGTTCGGGGGTTGCGTGGGGATGATACATTCGGGCGCTGAGAAGTACCCGGCCCACTCAAGGCGAACCTCGACAAGCCAGAAGATATTTAAAGAACACGACGGCCGGACCCCCACGAAGACATCCCACGACGACCTCAACGGCGGAAGGCGCGACCGGCGTCACGAAGGGGCTCCATCCCGTGCGGACAAGAGCTCGAGCTCCGGACACGGGGAGCTCACCGAAAGACCGTCGTCGGACTCAATACAGAGGAACTCCGCCCTTGGCGAGCTCTTGACTCGGGAGGTCTCTCCCAGCGGCCACGACAACGGCTCCTCTCCAAGACCTCACCCCAAGCCAGGTCGAGCTTCTGCGTGGCGAGCTCTCACAGCGGCGGTTCGAGAACTTCGGTCTCCTCGGTACGGCGAGTACGAGGAGTTGGCCAACAACTCTCCGAAAAGTCCAACCACTCCCGTCTATCATCAGTAGCCCGCGGGATTCTGAGAGAGGTGAGGTCATTTTGCCATGCCGCCGTACCCGTCGACTCCAACAGCTCGGAGCGAACAGGACGGCGGGTGCGCGCACCGTACCAAATTGCCCATACGCGGCGTGGGTGCTTCCCATACCGAAAGACAGGTTCCAACTTCGATTAAAGACAAAGCGGCGCTCGACCACCGCCCAAACCACGATTCCAGCGTCGGCGGCGACCAATTTCAACATCCAAGCATCCGGGGCTCGAAGACACCTCTCATCCTGCGCCCGCGAGCTCATCCGACGAGCTCTCCGCACCCAAATAAGACCTTCACTTCCCCTCTCGAAGACCTCGTTCCCGAGGGAGACCGATGTTCTTACCCCCCTTCACGACTATAAAAGGGAGGTAGGCCTCTGGGGGGACGGGGAAGGAGATCGATTCTTCGCTTCACACTCGACACACTCCCGCTCGATATTGGCACTCCACCTCAATCACGAGAGACCTAGGAGCCTCCTTCCCTCTCTCGCCTTGCTTGTACTTGAGCCCGATGCGGCGTTTGAGCTCGGATAGTGATCACCTTTGGACTAGGGTGCACGATTTGCCCCAACCGGTATAAATCCTTTGTGTCATTGTCTCTAGAGCTAGGCTATCGGAGCACGTATTAGCCGGACATTATTGTGACCGTGGTATTAGACCACGACAATTAGAGACAAGCTGGAAGTCATAATTATTCACTATAGACAAGCTAGAAGTCATTATTTGAAAATGCCAAACAATTGGTATGTGGACAATTGAATGAACATACCGTGCAAGCACTAAGTGCGGCGAAGTGGAGGTGGCCTAGAAAGATTCATCTTCGATGTTTCAAGGCTTGAAAGCGCTTCATGATTTTATCATTATCAAGTCTTTTAAATATATCTCCTTCTCCTGGATCGAAAATTATATGATCCTGGCTAAACTCTTCGATAACATTACCTTCTTCCTGTTGCAAATCGGTGAACCGTTGCAAATCTTGTGTTTGCGGGGCTTGTTCAATTTGTGCTTCTTGTACTAGTGCTTCTGTTTCATTACCATCCGGGTTGTTGCCATCTTCTTCTTCAAAGAACAAAGATTCGACTTGGACTGTTCTTGTCCGAGACGGGGCTAAAATAATTCTTGATGCTTACAATCCACAAGTATTAGACAAAACATGTAGATTAATTAATAATTGTGCAAACATAGATTAATTAATCAATCACTCATTATTTGAATAAATTTTCTCAATTTCTCACCTTTTATTTTTTTCCAACTCCACTTGCATCTGCGCGTAGACCGTCGTCGACGGTTTGCGGCATGGTCTTGAGGAGGAGGATTGGACGAAGATCGATCACGAAGATCGATCGGGCGGCTGCGGCTCAGTTTCCACCTCATCGGAGCCTCGGCGATTATCTTGCTGATTACTGCCCTGATCTGCATCTGTAGCCATGGTCAAGTCTGGCGGCGGCGACGAAGCACACGCGGGATGTCGAATCGTGGATTGCAGTACGTTTGGAATCCGAATCGTGGATTGCAGTACGTTTGGAATCCTGGTCGACTGCTGGCTGCTGCTTTTTTTTTTTTTTGAGCAAATGATACTGCCTCCTTTATATCATATCGTAACTATTACAAACTCCATCGGGGAGGCAAAGGAACCAAATGGGCCGGCCCACTACTACTAGTATCCTGATAGCATCTATCGTAGTTCTAGTCCATCGTAGGACCAAAGCAGCGCCCGGCGCCCGTCCTCTGTTGACTGATGGTACTGGTACACAGTTTCGTTTGCTAATTAAAAAAAAATTGCTCTGCCGTCGGCACCTCTGGCGACGCCGCGGTGCTTTCGCCCAGTGGTGGCTCCGCCAGCGGGGCAACGCATGGACCGCGGCGGCGATGAAGGCGAGCCTTGCATGCGTTCAGCGGGTTACGTTTCGGCGGCCTCCCCCTCCCTCATCCTCCTCCCGGCTGTTGAATCCATCCGGCCGCTGGCGGCGGTGGTCGGCGGTGAGCGCGGCGGCGGGCGCCGCCGGCGGGCCAGGGGCCGCACTCATCCGGTTGGGTATGGGTAGGCGGCGGGGGCGTCGAGGTCGGCCATGGCGGGTGTGCTCGGAGCTCGAGGCGGTGGCAACGGTGGCGGCTAGGGTTAGGGTTTGCCGGTGGGGAGAAGAAGAGGGGGATGGAAGAAGGTGGGACGGCGTCGGCGCCCTAGGGGCTCGCCGGAGCTCCGACGGTGGGGGCGGCAGGGCGGAGGCGTCGGGGCAGGAGGAAGAACACACTAGGGGCGGAGGCGTGCTGGGCCTTTAGGGTGGGCCAGCCCAGCCCCAATGAGCGGCAGATAGCACGGCCCTGAGAATCTCCTCCATGAAGCCCTCCGAGACAGTGGAGGAGGTGGTGCAATGGCTCGGTGGGCTATGGACAACGATGATGTCGATGATTCAAGGCCGTCGATGTGATTCCCCTACATCGAATTAGTTGGGCCTGTCGATCCAGCGACTGCCCGACGCGTGCAGGAATAGTAAACGCGGGCTGAGATGGGCCCTCTATCGCAGCTCAAACTCGACTAAGGATTGGGAAGGGATTTCATGGCAAAGCACATCTCTTATTATTATTATTGTTATTTGATGAGTCGTCTAAATTACCAAAATACAGTCTCGGGTATTCGAATGGCAAAGGCAACGAAAGGTCCTGGGGAAAAAATGTGAGTGGCTTTTGCACATATTTTGCAACCACGCAATAGCACTTTTGTACGTGAGATTTGTCTACACTACACGTGTACTATCGCGTACCGGCCTAAAGGCGTTCGGGAGCGCTTGCCTCAATAAAAGTTGGTGTACACATTTCGGAAACTACGAAATCTTACGCCTCTCACGCAGACAGCTAGACACAGACGCACACGCACTTCCTCCGCCACGTTAACGCTCACGCCGGGTACGTCGTTCATAAACCCGACGACGCAAGCAGATGCTAACAGACTAGAATCAGAACTATAGAAGCTTCAGACGTCTTCAATTTTTTTCTTCTTCTGGTAAACTAAAGCCTTTAGGATTAATTGCACCATGCATGTACCTGATGTGCTCTGTCTCTATCTTCCAAACTCATTGAGAACAAATCGTCTGGCTAGCTGTGTGCTTAAACCCGACTCAACCGATCAGTGGTTTTTTTTTTTTTATTTAGAGTAAATTACCTTTGTGGGTACCTAAACTATTTTCGTGTAACAGGATGGGTACTCTAACTAAAAAAGCGTAACTTCTGGGTACTTTCGAACTATACTTTAGTAACTTCTGGGTACTTCAACTAAAAGCGTAGCGTCTAGATGCTGGAACTCTACTTTCGTAACTTTTTGGGTACTGTTTTTTTTTTTTTTTGAAAAAGACCCTTCCCAAATCTTTTTCCCATTCTGGTCCGACTCACCATTGGGCCGCGGTCTCCGCCAGGGCATGGGCGGGGCGCCGGTTTTCAGCGTGGAAGCGGGAGAGGGTCGCCCGGCCGTGTCTTGCGCGAGCGCGAAACTGCTCCGCCGCCGCCGCACGGGTCGACTTTGCTTGTGGCGCGAGGTGCACGCCGGCGATGTCGAACCTTGTGGCGGGGAGCCATGGCCCCGGGACGGGCATCAGCAGGCGAGGTTGGCGCCGCCAACGCCGCTGTCGGTCGCGAAGGTTCCCGCCGACGAAGCATCGATGCAACGGGCGCCGCGTTGTCGGCGCCCGTGACCGGGATTGGGAAAAAGATTTGGGAAGGGGGTTTTCACAAAAAGCTAGTACCCGAAGTTACTGAAAGTATAGTTCCATACTAAACGTTATGGTTTTTAGTTGAAGTACCCGTAAGTTATCAAGTATAGTTCGAGTACTCGAAGTTACGTTTTTTTAGTTGGAGTACCTATCACATTTACACGCTAAATAGTTTAGGTACCCACAATGCAATTTACTCTTTATTTTCCAGCAGTCTTGCTAATTAAGAGAACAATACATGCCGCTATACATGTATGTATACTGCCCTTGTCTTAGATTATTAATTAAGGCACGATTAATATTATTGTTTGCCACTCAGTTTGAATTCTCATGGTTTCAAAAAGATAGATAATTGCTTCCTTGGTTAGAGCACTTTTAGCACCACCCAGATCTGGGTTCGACTCCCGTGGGAGTGAATTTAAAGAGGTTTGCATTATTAACAAAAAATAAAAAAATATAGGCTAGGGTTTCTCTTGCTGACTTCGATCAAAAAGATAGATAATTGCTCCCTTTTTATGGTTATATTTGGAGAGTAAACAACACATGTTATTTTGATTTACTGCTTGGCTACACAATTTAATCGAAGCTGACTCCTTGTAGACAAACAACACAAGAATTTTCGGCTTGGAGACACAAACAGAACATGTAACGCATCAGGATGGTCTATACGGTTGTGAAAAGGGTTTGATGAAAGATTATTTATGATCGTGTTTATTACTTTAGACCATGTATATGAAAGTGTTGGCTAGCTACTCTCACTCCTAAGTACGTAAATTCACTACTCGATCAAATACCAAACCACGTGTCAGTCTTGAGTACGCTGGGGGGCCAGATGCTCCTGATTACAGTTTCCACCATACGAAAGATACTCCCTCCGTCCCAAAATAAATAACGTTTTTCTTCGAGAAAACATCTATCGGCAATTATATATTAAAATAAAATTAATATTTATATTACATAATTAGTATCATTGGAAAGATCTTTTGATCTAGTTTTTAACAAATTTATTTAAAGATTTAAATCTTTTACGTATTTTCTATAAATCGAGTCAAACTTCATGTGACGAAAACCCAAAACGCCGTTTATTTTGGGACGGAGGAAGTAAGTTTCAAGACCTCAAAAGGCTTATCGGGTTCCACAACCCAGAGCAGAAACCATCAGTACTTGTCCAGTCGTTCCTCTTCGTGTCTAGACTCCATCGCCAATAGCAGGTAGTCGAGCTTCAGTTGGCGTACGCGTCATCATTGTGTTATCATAGCTTGAGTCTTCCGCTTCTTCTTGACCAGCTTTGCAGCCACCCTCAACATTGTGTTGAGTCCTTCGATGAGCGCCTCCTTATCTCCATCGAAGTAGAGACCTACCTAATCTATAACACGAACCTCTCATCGGGAGTTCTCTCGACATACGTGGGTGCCACCTCAACATCCTCACTCTATGCAGGCAGAGAAAAAATAAAAAATAAAAATCCTGCGCTGCCGTTCCCCAACCCGTCGCCTCCCTCCACCCCAAACCCACAATCAATTCCTCCCTTGAAGCCCGGCCGCCGCTCCTCGACTCCCCACCGCAGCCGCCTCGCCTGTTGTCCCCTGGCCTTCACCTCCCCACCGAATTCTCTCAAACACGGAAGCATCCACTGTGCCGGTAAGTTCCCTTCCCCGCGGCGGCCTCTTCGCCTCCTTGGCCCTGCTGCCGACTCCCCTTCCCGCGCTGCCGACTCCGTCTCTTCCCCTTCCCCGCGGTTTCCATATATCCCGTCCGTCTGCTCGGTCTCCTCCAGTCGTCCGTCCCGCTCTCCGCCGGCACCGCCCGTTTGCTCCCTACCACCGCCGTCGCGCTGCCCCAAGTGCTGTGCGGGCGCAGACTTGCGCCACGGCCGTCGGCGACAGCGAGGCACGAGCAAGGACCGGCAGCGCATCTGGCGCGGGAGCCGGGAGCACGAGGAGCCGGTCTGCGTACGAGTACGAGGACGGGCGCTCGGCCTTGGCGAGAGCTTCGACGGGGCGAGTCCACGTACGACGATGGGCGCTGGTCCGTGACTGGATCAGCTCGCGACGGATGCGGATCGCTCGACGTGAACGATCTGCTCGCGACGGGCTCTGGTCCGAGACCGGATCAGGATGGGGATCACGCGTCCGTGGAGGAATGCGTGATGGGGCCTGACGCCGCGGACGCGAGTGGTTCCTCCCGTCGACGCAGCTGCCTCCGGCTCGATGGTCAGGCGGACAGCGTCGTGACCCGACTCCCGCGGCCTCGTGCACGGCCCGCGCACCACCGGCCGCCGTCGTCGTCAATGTCGTCCATGGTCTCCCCGCAGCATCAGCATCAGCAGCAGCACCACTTCGGCGGCGACGCTGACATGTGGAGCCCCAGCAGCTACTGCGGCGGCAGGAAAGACGGTGGCGGCGGCGTCGCCTAGCTCGACTCCAGGCTTATTACCCCGTTCCGTGTCGAGGGGCTCAAGGCCGTGACCGCACCAGGCTCAGGGAAGCCGAGGACCTGCTCCAGACGTACAAGTGAGTACCTCGGTCAGTCACCATTGGTGTTGGATCGGTGGTGGCATTCGAATCCATGTCATGTACTCCACGGAGTATGTAGGAACATATATAACATCTCTGAATGATGGGTGTATGATGATTAATTTCAGGTTGATTCTTTACCGGCTGGAGACTGTGGATCTGAGGCGGATGACGAGCGAGGAGAAGCTCGCGTTCTGGATCAACGTCCACAAAGCGGTGGCGATGCATGTATGTAATGTTCTCTCAATTCCATCTCAGAATAATCGATCGATCTTTCTCTGACTGACTGACTGACTGAAAATATGATGCTGATGATCATCGATCCTCCATGTAATTTGATCCAGGCGATGCTGATGATCATCGATCCTCCATGTAATTTGATCCAGGCGTACCTCAAGTATGGCGTCCGCAAAACCAGCTGAAGAGAACATCACTGCCTGTCAAGGTACGCCTGGGCATTAGATGCATGTACAATTCCTCAGTTCCACCTCAACAGATAGCTGCAAATGGCCGGCAATGGTTGACTGACACGATGCAATGCAACAGGCGGAGTGCAAGATCGCCGGGCGCGCCATCAACGCGGCGGTCATCCAGGGGTTGGTTCTCGGGTGCACCACGCACTGCACCTACATCTAAAAAAACAAATTAGCTCCATTAATTTCACATTAAATATGTCTTCACAGTGCATCTATTTGCAGAATTATGTTTTTACAGGTTCTATGTGAGCAATTAAACGCCTTCCATTTGTCATAAATCGTATACATGTATTTTCTTTGTCAAAATATGTATTTGAACAAAAGGCATTTTGTTAGACTTTCCTGAAGATGGGCCATGGTTTTCCATTAACATTTTGAACCAAAATTATGAAGAATGGCCAAATCTCGATTTTTTTGTAATGAAGAATAAAAAGAAATGAAAAGAATATTTCTCCCTCAATGATCATAAACCACGCTTAAGGATCTCCATAATATAGTTAGCATTCTAATCCATTTATAATTCCCACAGCAACACTCCTCCATACCATAAAGAACGCGAGGAATTCATCTAGTATTTCATTAGGGCGTCCACAATGGGGTAATAAGAGGGTAGTAAGCACATGCTATGGGTAAGATACATTGTGGAAGTAGAAGGAAGAGGTGGTAATAACTATTGCTTGGTAGTAGTGTTGCTACCGGGGAACAAGCAATAAAAATCCTCTCCCCACATTGTGTCCTAAAAGCAAAAGATTGAGCCAATGAGGTGTTGTTCTTTTCGTGGGTCCTAGCTTGCTTGCTCCCCCGTGGACATTGTGAGATATGCAAGGTTTACTAGTTCCACCTGTTTTTGGGCCCACACTCCTTGCTGTTGCTCTAACCGAACAGGAATAGCATACTATCTGTCACAGTACAACAGAGGGGGGCATGGGCCATGCATGGCGACGCAGAGGACAGCCCTGCCACTAGGCGCCGACGCCGTCATCACTTCGTCGTCAAGCAATAAATATTTAGGAAAAATAAAATAGAGATAAGACATGAATAAAATAGGAGATTTCTTTTTACATGCAAGTCTCTCTCAAACTATAAATACAAATACAAGGGGCGTGTAGTCGGTTGAATCTCAATCAGAAAAATTAAAGGGGTAACACCCAACCCGCTTCTCGTCTTCAGGCTCTCTCTCCCCTAACACTAGTCGCTGCTGCCTCTGCCACACACGCCGCCGCCGCCGCTGCCCAAACGCCCCGCCCGCCATGGCACCGCTGGCGCCCGTCCGCCGCCCCCCCGTCGCGGCTGTGACACTATCTAAGCAGGGTCTTGTATAAGATTATTTTCAAAGCATGCTTTATTCCTGGTTTTCAGACTGCCCAACATATTGCGGCAATACCAAAAGTGTAAAAAAATCTTTCCACCTAGGAGCCAATGACTACACCAGCTCCAAAATTGATCGAGTGAAATTGAATGTTATCGGCCCCTAAACATATGGCCACAATGGCCACACTGATTTAGCAGTATTACAACCAAAGAATAGGTGGTCAACACTCTCTGGTTGGGAGGAGAAATAACAAGTTGGATCACCATGCCATTTTAGTTTAATCAAGTTATCCTTGGGCAGATTGCATTGTTAATCATAAGCCACATAAAGTTTTTTTTTAATCTTTGGAGGGATTTTCCCTTTCCAAATCTGTTTGTTGTAACTACCAGCATCATTTACTGTGAGAGCCTCATATACAGACTTGGCTGTAAATTTTCCTTTGACCCCAAGTTTCCATACTATCGCATCATCTCCTGTAACTAATTCATGTCTACTTGCATCCTCAAGGATTTCATCCCAACAGTCTTTTACGTTATTAGACAACCATCTGCTGAACCTCACATTCTGAGGGTCTAAAAAGGACTTGTTCCACGGTAAGATTCTTCTACATGCAGATAGTAAAGATTTCAGAATAGAGTATATTTATTGGCTTGTCATACAACCATGTATCAAACCAGAATAATGTTTTTTACCATCCCTCACTTTAATTTTCCTGCCTTGTAGATATACATGTCTGATTTTCAGAAGGTCAGACCAGATGAGAGATAGTGTTTGCAACTTGAAGTCTTTAATACCCAAACATGCATTGATTACTAAGTCACTCCTAAGTAAGTATCAAATTTACTACTCGAGTACCAAAAACCATGTCAGTCTTGAGTTAAACTATAGCCACTTTATCTACTTTGAAAATATATCTATTGGTGTGGGGGGGCATATATTATACAACGGAAAAAAAAGCTCATCAGCACAAAGAAATCCAAATCCATGTAGTAATCAACCTTGAGGTTTAGCAGTTGGCCTTCCAAAGATTCATGGTGAACTGATAGCTGGCTGCGAACACATGATTGATAACAGTCCAACATTTTCCTTCTATTTTATTTTCCTTTTTGCTTCGGCTATTCTAGCCTGGTACAAGAGGTGTGTCATGCGATGTGTTTCTTGGCTTGTGTTGTGCTGGTACCGAGCTCGGAGACAGTGGTCTACGGCGAGGTGAAGAAGACCAAGGAGGACGTGCCATGCTGACAGCCCGAGAGAGGTGAAGGGACGACGTGAGGCTTGGACCCGAAGGACCGGATCGCTGGGTGGCCAGCCATGACGGCTAACACTTGGGACATTGACAAGTACAAGGACGCTGTGGAGTGACTATATGGACAGAGTCAAGATGGTGGACATGCAAGTCGAAGCGGGCGGCTCAGAAGACTTGGCGTTCTCGGCGGTTGAGGACGGCGGTGAGACGTGGCGCTGCTACGCTACTCGCCGGTTCGGTTTGGTGGTTTGGGCCTCAAAACCCAGGCGAAGGATGCCACATGACGACATCGAGGAGTTCACGTAGAAGCGAAGCTACTAGTGAGAAGCCGCGGTGGCCGTTGGATCATATTATCCGGGGTCAAACCATATTGCCCCCGGTGATGTGGTATGGCTCAATTAGGAACTAGGGGTAATTTAGGGATGAGACATATGAACTATTAATAGAGGGCAAGCCCCTCCTCTCTCGCTACCTCTCCATTTTGTAGTTTTTTCCTTTAGGATTCCTTCTCTAGTTTCTCTATTGTGTGAGAGGTTCAATGCAAAAACTTTGTAGTGTGTAGTGTTCGTGGGAAGAGCATCCCTGAGTCTGCTCGTGCCCTCTGGGCTTTCGTGGTGATGAGCAATCTGTAATAAAAATATATACTATATAATAATTGTAGCAACGGTGAGCAGTACCTGGTGCTGCCTAGCACGCGCAGCATTGCTGTGGACGAGCCCCTTCACCATCATACTGGCAAATGGATGGCATGCCATCTCCTTGGTAGCGAACACGGACCTCAGACAAAATCTACAAAAAAAAAAACCCATTTTTTATAAAACTACATCGCTATAAGCTAGTAGGATCTGCAAAACAAACCACTTCCTTATGGTAGAATTACTTACCGCCTCTGTCTCCTCCACCTCGCCACTGCGCCTCTCCTCTCTTCCCGGACTGCATGTAGGTATGTGATCTCTAGGATGGTGTACGCGTCGCGCATCAGTTCGACGGCCAAGTCCAGCTTGGACATGTCTCCGGCTTTCGTCCGAGACACGACCCCTGCTAGCCTCTCCTTGAAACCTGCAATTTGACGTCTTGTTGATCCGATGTGGAGAGGTCGGTGATCACGTTGAGCAGTGATATGGCCTGCTCTTACATGAACGCGTAAAATGTCTGCGCGCAAACAAGAAATCTTGTTAGAACAGCTTGGTGGGGAGAGCTGGAGGAACTGAGAAGACAAAAAAATTTGCCAACCGAAAAGAGAGAAGATGCAAGAACATTTGAGAAACGTTGGCAAAAGAACGCTCGACAATAAAACCCCAAACTTCATTGAAAGAAAGACAAGGCGGCGGCGTAGGGCTCAGCCTCATCAGCACCCGGCCACCACGCGCACGGCACAGCGGCGGCCGATCCATCACCAGCGGCAGCCAGGACAGTCGTGGGCGGCGGCCAGCATGCCTCGCCGGAGGCAGGAGGATCGAAACTGAGAAAGCCGAGACCAGAAACGTTGGAGAAAGAAAACCTAGAGGCAGAGAAAACCCCATCATTAAGGCCAATAATAGAAAACCCCAAGGTAAGAGAAGGCGGCGGCTTAGGAACCTCGTTGTTGGTCGTGTCGTTCCTGGGCTTAGCCTCATCAACGCCTGTCGCTCTGGCCACCACCCGAGCCATCGACGGCGTTGGTCAGGACAACCGTCGGTGGGAATTGCTGCCACGGACTGCACGCCTCGCGGGAGGCGACTCCTGGCCACCGCTAGCATGAGCATCACCTTGCCGCTGTTAAGTCCGCCAGTGGCGAAAACAAGGAGGATGTCAGAGGTGGAGCGCAAGATCGCCATGGGAGTACATGGGGGAGTTTGGCATTGGTGGAAAGGAGGAGGGAGGAGGCTTGGGGCTTAGTAGTGCTTTGTGGGGTGGTGTAGAAAACCAATGGTCTAGGGTATAGTTGGGGAGAGGCTGAGTACATAGGCCGAGGGCCGAGATGACGGGAGCGTCTGAGGGAATGCGCCAGCCGTGGCGGGTGTTACAAGCCCATCTACGCCCAAGTCCACATGTGAAGCTGCTAGCGGGCAGCAGGCCGGATTGCGCACAAGGAAGCCCAATGTCTGTATTGCTGGGAAGGAGTGGATTTGATTCGTGCTTGCGAGCATCAAAGTATATGTACCGAGAGAGAGATGGGAGAGGCATCAAACAAATTGTAACCGCACTCTTAAATTCGCCTAATCATTCATCATCCTTCGTCTAGCTCTCACCTACTGCTATGTTGTTCATCTGATTTCTCCTTCCCCTTTCTCCAATTCCCTGCCTATTGCTGACAATTGGTATCGGATTCCTCGATTCTCGACCTTCCGTCGTGAAGGACCGAAACAGCGACCAGAGGTGTGTGAGGGGGGGGGGGCTGAATGGGAGCCTCGATTTTCCTTATCAATTTTGGATCATTAGCTCAACCCCGACCTTGAAAACAAACTCACAGAGACACGGAAGATCATGACCTAGATTGCTAGGGGGATGCCTTAGGAGATGTCCTAACGACACAGCGGATCAACGAAAAAGCCCCCTAGTGTGATGAACAAACACACCGGACAAAAAGTGTAACACTTGCAAACCAGACCTCAAAACCGGACGCATCCTATATGAACACCGGACGTGTAAGTGTTGAATACCGGACGCGTCCTATATGAATGCCGGACTCGTCTGGTATGAAAAACAGCACAGAGTCACCTCACCAGAAAAATCGAAAACCCCATCAAATGACCTCCTAAAATCATGAAATTTTAACCCTAGCCTTTTGGTACCGTGGAAAAGCTCTCCACAAAATTTTAGCCCCAAAATCGAAGTTTAGGAATAGCGGACATGTCCGTATTGTCGGGCTGAAAAACTGCTCGAACTCAAAAAACGCCTCAAGTCAAAAAAATCTGATCGAACTTCCTCTACGCTTGATCTTTTGTCACGATTTTTAAGCCATAGAATCACGACATGTAGGTGACAAGATTCCCCAAGAAATTTGGCAAAAGATTGAGTAAATCACCGGGAATTTTAAATCTCCCTTCACACCGAAAACCATGAACTTGAACACAAAATCGCGTCCAAATCCGATGACACAAGAGGTTTCTAAAGATTTCATTTGTTGAAACTCTTTAGTTCTTGGTCAAGATCGAATTGGGACAAAAGGAATCACCCAAACGGACTAGAAACGACGAATCCGAGATTTAGAAGGAAGAGGGGAAAAACCGACGAAAATAGAGTTGCAAGAACAAAAATCGCAGCACACTTAGACACGATCCATCGATCCGAAAAGACCAGAGGGCATCCACACACTAAGGGGTGTGCTTCCTACGAACAAAGGATCACAACATGTTTGGACCTCTCACAAAAGCAGAGGAACTACTGAGGAGGAAACCCTAATGGAAATTGCAAACCGGAGAGGCAAGTCTAGAGGACCCCGGTGATCTCCGGCCTTGTGAGGGTACCGTGGGGCCACGCTTCGATGGTGCCGCTCGATGCGCCAGCGTACAAAAGCGCTCCAGTGAGCACCGGTGACCTGAGCTCTGCCCGTGAGCCCACGCTCCGGCGAAGCTGTCCACGCGCGCCTCGGCGACCCGCCCCTCCCACACCGGCCTGAGGGCAGATGCGCCCCCTGCCCACGCTCACGGCCCACCAATGTCAGAGCAAGCGGATGAAGTTACTATTTTCCGCTTCACCAACGGTGCTGGGCCTGTGAGAGCGCATTTTGTGGGGATTCACAGGTTGAGTTGTTTACCCCACACTCATTTAGTAGACGAAGCTAGAAAACAACTCGAGAAGCTATT
Source organism: Hyparrhenia diplandra (assembly GCA_015847255.1). Taxonomy (NCBI): domain Eukaryota; kingdom Viridiplantae; phylum Streptophyta; class Magnoliopsida; order Poales; family Poaceae; genus Hyparrhenia; species Hyparrhenia diplandra. The sequence continues at coordinate 44,971 of JADLZK010012657.1, read as the reverse complement.
CCATAATCTATACCAAACAGGGCTTACATGTTGCCGTGGTGCGTTTGGTTCCCTTCTCTCTTTTTAAGTAGCCGCATCTTCTTGTACAGGTTCTCTCCAAACTAGGCTCGAAGAGCATGTAGAGTATCGTTTGATTGCCGTGACATCCAGAGCCAGGCTAGAGAGAGCCGACGCGTTTGGTTGCCCATCTGAGATAAGTCGCATGAGATAAAAAGAATATTAAAAATTATGATTATAATTTTTAATTTGTGTAAATACAGTTTTAAAGGACTTATTTTATCTAACCATATCTTAATTATCCATAAAATACATTAATATCACTTGATATTTACTAATTATATATTAATACATCATTAGTGGGAGAAACACATGCATCACCTGAGCCTGGCCCCCAGGAAACGGAAGATTCCGGCGTTTCCTCCAGATGCAGGTCGCGCGAACCAAACGCGCCAAAGTGTATCAAGGATCCCACACGCTGCAGGAGGAGTGCAGACACCGTGCATGCGTTTGGGGTTAGCAGCTCGTAGATCCACGTGGGCGCGCCAAACGAAGCGTCATTCGGAGGGGTGTGTTTAGTTGCTAAAAAGTGAACCAAAAAGTGCTATATAGACTTGTCACATCAAATTTTTTACGCATGCATAGGGCACTAAATGTAGGTAAAAAAAATAAATTGCATAGTTTAACCGAAAAGTGCGAGATAAATCTTTTAAACTTAGTTAGTACACGATAGGACAATAATTACCAAATACAAACGAAAAGTCTTCTACAAGTAGCCGAACCCTAAATATTTCACCAACTAAACACACCCATGTTTTCTGTTTTCGTCAACTTCATTTGCATCTTTGCATTATTAGTAAAATAAAAGCTAATACATATATAACTTTTTAATAAATATGTTTTCATAAAAAAAAAAGTTAAAATTGTGCTTTGAAGACCGTATCATTGTAAATATATTCTAATTACGGAGGGAGTATAATATTGGACACCGGAGGACTTTGCACGTACTGGTGTGGTCAGCGCGCGCACTACGAATGGATATGGCGCTCAACCAATATTTGACGATGAGCTGGGCCCCGCCGTCGCGCGCTCCTGCTGGGTGTGGTACGTGTCGCCCAGACCCATGTTCTCCATTAGGAATCTGACGATGGTGATGAGCTCGCCGCCACTGTTGAGTTGTCGTATGTGTGGGTGCCCCGCAGTTGGCCGCAGTGAACTTGAGCATCTCCAGCCACACCCCCATCACCACCTCCCACCTCAGCTCGTCGTCCAGCTCCAGGAGCGCCTTGGCCAGGACGCAGGCGTCGAACAGCACCGACTTGCTCCGGCCACCCTTCACCTCCGGCGGCGTCGGCCCCGACGTGTTGACCCTCAGCAGCATCTTCCGTGCGTCGTCATGCTTGTACCGCCTCCTGTAGATGTAGATCCCCCAGGCCGTCGTCGAGCGGAAGAAGAAGCGCCCCGCCTCCGCGAACGTGTCCCGATACCGCATCAGCCAGATGCCCGACTTGGCTGACACCATCTCCGATTGTATCACCAGCAGGTACAGCATGTACTCCGACAGGGCCACGCCGGTTCCTTTGGTCGTCTCCTCCGCTTCGATGATATAATTGTCGTCGGTGGGTTCCAGGCACAGGTCCGTGGCGATGTGCCACATCAACAGCGACTCGTCGAAGTCCCTCTTCTTGACGCTGTCCAAGATGAGGCCGAACGTTTTCTCGCCGGCAGGTGCATGCTTTCCGATAGCCTCCTTATGGCGCCCGATGGCGCGCTCGCCTCGGCACTGTCGTTCGGCGAGGTAGTCGTAGTCGTTGCCTGCTTCGTCTGCTTTGGTAGCATCCTCCTTGACACTGGCGAAGATCGCTTCGAGGAGGTGCTTGGTGAGTGGCACGTATCGGAATGAGCAGTACTTGGTGAGTGGCACGTATAGGATGTAGCTCGGGTTCTCTATGAGGTTCATCCGCCGCAACTGCGGAGAAGCCAGTTGCCAGCCCCAGCGCTGTGGGCCGATCCAGCGTTTCTCGCTAGTCTTTGACCAGCGCCGCCTCGGCCGCCTGGCCGCCAGGATCAGCCACCAGAGCCACTTGAACGGCCGCCGACGGGACTCGCTGAGGAAGGCCGCAGCGCGGTCGGAAAACGAGAGCATGGCTAGCGCGACCACGTCGAGGGCCAACCCGCCCAGCAGAAGCGCGTAGGTGATGCCGGCGTCGACTCGGCTAATGCCGTGGCGTGCCTTGTCGAGGCGAAGGAAGATGAGGAGCGCGGAGACGAGGCAGCCGGAGCAGACGGCGCGGGAGGGCCCACCCCGTCATGGTGTAAGCGACGGGCGCCTTGGTGTACAGCGCGTCGTACACGAAGTCGAGCTCAATCTCGATCACCTCTATAGCCTCGCTGGCCGTCAAGTAGCCCACCTCGTCGCCCTGGCGCACCCGGCCCAGGAACAAGGCCTTGCTCAGCCGGCGCTCCTCCACGCTGAAGATGAGGTCCACGAAGAGGCGGCGGAAGATGAGGAACAACTCGTACCCCTTCGCCTCCATGATCTTGTATTCATGCTGCTTGTCGATGTGCGTGGATGCCGCCTGCGCAAGCGCGTTAACGTTGGGGGACGGCGATCTCCACCTCTGGCTCCAGGCGGCGGCCAGCATTCGCCGCTCGGGCTTCCAACTCTGCCGGGCCGCGGTCAGCGGGGCCCAGGAGGTTGGCACGGAACACCTGGACGCTGCCGCAGTACATGCAGTAGGTGCGCTCGCCGTACTTGATGATGCCCGCCACGAACATGAGCACGGTGGCGTGGATCAGGGGGTTGCTGCGCCGGGAGCAGAAGAAGATGACCAAGGCGGAGAAGAGCTCGAAGAGCAGGCCGATGAGGTGGCGTCCAGAAGGCGAAGATGATGGGGCTGCTGCTGCTGCTGCTGCCGGCGGCGGCAGTGGCACCGCCGCCTCGCTTGAGCCCGAAGCTGATGCTGGATGTGGAGTTTCCGCCGCCGCCAATGTTGCCCATGTTGTTGAGGATGAGGCCGAGGGCGAGGTCGGCGACCCAGTCGGCGAGGAGGTAGAAGGCCCAGACGGGGAGGTTGACCCGTAGGAAGGAGGAGCGCTTCCGCCCGGTGCCGAGGAAGATGAGAAAGACCTGGAGGAGGAGGCTCAGCAACACGGACACCCGGATCTCCCAGTTGTTGTCCTGCTGCGGCACCGGAGGGTTGAAACCCATCGCCGCACCAGTTTCCCCGGTCTCTGAGGCCTGGGTGCACGTACTGTATGTGTCTGCATGCCGCTGCGGACGATGGGCCGGCCGGCCGGCCTTATATAGAGGAGATGTAGGTCCTATAAAATTATTAGGACTCAAAAAAAAAAAAAAGTAGGTTTAACAAAATCTAGCTCGTGTCCACACAATCGGCTCACTGTTTCTAGTCACATGAACAATCAATGGTGAGTGAGCATCAGGAATAATATCACGTTACATGCATGTTTACTTGTGCTGCTGATCAAATAATCAATTAAAACGAACGATCATCCGCAAAAAGGTGAAGAAAGCAGGCATCAGGTGCTTGCATTGCTATTAGAGCAAAGGGGATTCTCTTCAGTCTTTTTTTCTATCTTTACGTCTCACATATGTTCCTTTATCTTCTTGTTGCGCACGCTGCATATATGAGTGTGGGTGAGCCAGCCGAGAGATGTCGTAAATATGACAGCAACAGCTTTTGCAGCTTGTACGCTTGGAACAGTCTGTTTAGCACGTAGACACGACAGCCTGAGTCTAAGAACCCTGATGGCTCCCCACTCCAGCTACTACCCAAGAACAGCTTGCCCCTAACAATTATTTCAAAGATATTTTTAGATGGGATTGCAGGAACAACCCTGAAGAACACAACTCGCAGCTTCATATACAGGATAATCAGACTAGAGAGAGCAATCTATTCACTAACTCGACACCTGATGAACAACAGATACACATAATCATCAAAAACATGAGAAATAATGCAGCACCAGGTCCAGATGGTCTAAGCGGGGGAGAGAAACAACGGTGAGCAGTGCCTGCATTGCTGTGGAAGATCCCATTCACCATCATGCTGGCAAACGGATGGCATGTCATCTCCTTAGCAACGAACATAGACCTCGGTTAAAAACATTTTTTTTTTATAAAACTACATCGCTATAAGCTAGTAGGATCGAAAAAAAACAACCTCCTTGTGAAAGAATTACTTATTGTCTCTATCTCCTCCACCTCGGGGCCAATGGCACATGGCCACCGCGCCTAGCTGCTCCTCTTCCCTGACTGCATGTAGGCACTCACAAAGAGCTAGTGTTCCCGTTGTGCGCGCATGTGATCTCCAGGATAGTGTACGCGCCGCGCATCAGATCGACGGCCGAGGCGACTCCTGGCCGCCGCTGGCACGAGCATCACCTTGCCGTCGTTGAGTCCGCCGGTGGCGAAAACAAGGAGGTAGTCGGAGGCGGAGCGCAAGATCGCCATGGGAGTACGTGGGGGAGTCGGGAAGTGGTGGAAAGGAGGAGGGAGGAGGCTTGGGGCTTAGTAGTGCTCTGTGAGGTGGTGTAGAAAACCAATGGTCTAGGGTTCAGTTCGGGAGAGGCTGAGTATATAGTCTAAGGGTAGAGACGGAGGGAGCATCTGAGCGAATGTGCCGGCCACGGCGGGCGGCGTATTTCTTATGTGCGACCACCATGGGCAGTTGGAGAGAGCCCGTCGCATCGCCCTGGCATAGGGTGCAAAAGCACACAGCCAGTGGCAGGCTCTCGCGGTGGTGGAGGGCTGAGAAGCAGGTTGCAGGAGAAGCAAAATAACTTTTGACGTCGAGAAAAAGAAACCAAACGCCAAACCGCGGGGCTCCCTCCCATGTCCCTCAGTGACTAGAAGTGCTAGCTTTCCTTCTGCTAAACCTGTCGGGGGGCTGGCTAAGCAGATGCATGGAGAAGAGGAGGGGTCGTCGTCTCGTCAGGCTGCTGAACACCACCAGAGCGCAGTGCTTTTTGCAAGTCTGGTTTGGGAGTGGGAGCGCGTACTGTTAGAAATTGTAGATCGACTAAGTGGGAGGTACTTCTTATGATCAACTTAGATAATACAGGTCTCCTAATACAAGATCTATAAAAAAAACAACAGGAGAGAGGGAGAGAGTAGAGGATAAGGTACTGTAACACCCGTGTTTTACATCATTTTGAAAATCACTAAAATTTAAACTTTTCGAATTAAACTAAAACTTGATTTATTTTTCTGCCAATTGAAACCATAGTTTTCGAGAACCTTGCATTTAAATCACACCATATAGAAAACCCGGCTCTCCCACCCTATTTATTGCCTTGGTGTGACGGGGGCCCTCTAACCACTAATGGGTTGGGCTCCCCCCAGATCAAGTTTTTTATCAGGTCGTTGGGTCCAATAAGTAAAGGAGACCAAATACTAACATTCTCCTCCTTGATCTCTTCTTACATCTTAATCTTTAATCTCAAACTTAAATACTTATTGCTCAAACCCGTCTCATTACAAATCAATGCGTTAGAGCGTGTCTCATCGTCATGGTCAATTGCCATTGGACTTGACAACCACAATATATCCTTCAGATTTGAAAACGGGTTCCTAATTGGGCCCTAATTGTCCAGAAATCATTGGCCTTACATCAACCCATGTCGGCCGTGTATTCTCTCAATACACTGGGTGGTAAGCCATTGTGGCGGATCCGCAAAAAAACTTACTTAGTACTTATATGCTAAATGAATTCTTAATGATTCTCTTTCTCCTTTACAACATATAACTTAATGTCAATGTGGTTAGCAACACACTTGACTTGTTATCTTAGGAGTGAAATGCTTATATGGTTACTAGGTAAATGCCCGTGCGTTGCCCACGAGAACAAAGCTATTGATCTAATAACTTAAATGTGGATGTGTTGTACTATTGCCTAAACATGATCAGCCTGCTTGTTTCCCATTTTACAGCTGCAACACCACTATATGCTACAATATTTCAGTTGAAAATTCAAATTGCAAGCTCTAATAGCTATAAATTCGAATTTAAAAAATTTCAGATGACTTTACATATATGCTACCATCCCATAAATAGAGTTTTACCTGAGTACTCCTATGCTGCAATATTCTGAGCTCTTTTATCTCTATTTTATGGTTCACATTCACTATACAGTTATATCGATACAAATAACTGGAAGACAACAGAGAATACACCACCATACTGACAACAGACAATACATATGACAACTCCTATAGCATATTGAATACTGTACGGAATCAACTCTAAATGTACAGGAAAATAAAAGACATGATCTAAGTGCTTATATAATGCCATCAGCAATCACAAAGGCTTAAAAGTGAGATTATGTAGCCAGGGCATCCTGTAGAACAATGCTATGTCAATTGTCAACAAATTTACCACAATTCCATTGCATACATGACGTAGTAAAAAACTAAAAACAAACCTAACCTAAAAAAAAAAAAAAGAAAGCATGACGGAGATAGGTGGTAACCGGTGAACATGAAACATGTGGAACTAACTTGAACATGTAATGCAATAAGAGCTAAAGGTTCATTATCACAACTAAATTGGGAGGGGGTCATGTTACTAAATACTAAGAAATAAATGAAAAGGTTCTTGCGCAAAAAAAGTATAGCTAAAGGTTCATATTTCATATATAAATCAGTTCTTGTGCACCGGAGCAACTCAATGCAAAAAAAGGAGACTGCTGTTGGTGTAGATTTCACTGCAGTCTCACAAAAAAACAGATTAGCTGTTTGTTCATGTACTAAATGGTGCCGAGAGTGCACCAAAGCGGAATCAGCCGTCAGTCATCTTGCCACCTGCCCATGCTGTAAAGCTATCATGTGAAAAAATCCTGCAGGCAGAAGGTCATGTTTAGCAAGTACAAGGAGAAATGGAGAACTGATGGTAGTTGATGATACAGGAACCATAGAGTTTGGCTCAGTCAAAACTCATTAGTGTTGTCAATCTCAAAGGTTTGCGTTATCTTTGGGCTCCAACACCTGGCAATCGTCTAAATCCTTCTTTAAGTCCTATGCTTACAGGTGGGCATAAGCAGTCAGACATAAACTACTGATTTTCACATTTGACCTTATATATCTGAAAGTAGAAGTTCTTACTTAAGAACCTTAAACCTAAATATCCCATAAATTTCATAAAGAAGATAGAAGTACGAATGAGTGTAGCAGATTCCTACATCTTCCTCAACTGTTGGAATAAATTGGTCAATGAAGGGATGAACTTGCCATCACTTATTGGTCACAAATGCAGAATTGTTTGAAAGAAAGTAATTCAATGTCACTCAATTTAACAGCAGAGCAGTCCAAGCAATGTGCAAATATACCTAAATCTAAGGACCAACGCAAATACACAATGGCTGTAGCTACCCTGGTACAGTACCAATAATATTAAACAGCCCACATTCCATGGACCAATGCCTCGATATTTATAGTTGTATTTTGATAAACGGAGCTGCTCCAAATTATATAATTGAGGTGCCCTATCTTGCATCAGAGATGAAACAACGTAGGATAGCAGGGGCAAAAGGACTCAAATTTTCGTTTTGGGACTGTGAGCCACATACCAGCTACTAACTCTTAACCAGTGACAATTAGTGCCTCACAAATCATGCATTCAGGGCGAAAGATGCCTCCCGACCCTCCCGACCGTTGCCTGCCTGCCCGTGGCGGCGGCGCCGCCGCCAGCCCACCACCGGCGAACCCCTCCCTAGCAGCCTCCCCATCCTCTCCGGCGCAGATCCGAGGTCGCCCCGCCTGATCTATCCATCCATGGAGCTGGCGGAGGAGCTCCGGCATCCCTCATCGAGCACTCCACCGGGGCGTGCCCGGGCACCTGCGCGTCGCCTCGCCGGTGGGCACTCGGGGCGGGCCCGAGCTCCGGCGCCCCACCCAGCTCCTCCCGGGGTTGGGGGCGTCGGCGCCGCAGTGGCCTCCGGCCCGTTAAATCAGCCCGGCCGGAGGTAACCCGCGCCGCACCGGCCGCCTCCGCCGTGGTTGGACGCCGCCTGCGCGGGCTATGGCGCCGCACCGAGCCTCCACCGCGACTCACCACGGCCGCTGGGGCCGCCATTTGCGGCACCGCTGCTTGCCGCCACCGCCGGGCTGGCCGTACATCGACACGCTCGTCGGTCGCTTCTCTCGCTCCGCTGCCCCATCTACCGTCGTGGGCCGCCGCTGCTGCACGGCCCATGGAGGCTCGTCGTCGATGTCCCTCGATGGGGATGCCGATCCCGCCGCCTTCCCCTCTCCACCGGCGCGCCGCCGCGTGGTGGAGGGCGACGCCACTGACGCCGCCCCGCCACCTCGCCCCGCCGCCGCCAGGCTCTCAGCCCACCGAGCCGTCCATGACGCCGCCGCCCTCCACCTCGTCGCCGCTGGCGTGCTCTCACCATCTCCGCTGTGTCGCTGGGGCCTGCGGCGCCGCATCTTCCCGGGGCCAAGGTTGGTGACCTCGATGCCGGCATGCTGGGTCGACTCCCCCTGCGGCAAGCAGCCAAGCTTCCGTCCTCATCTTCTCCCCCCGCCCGGGCGTCGGGCGCCGCTCGACGGCATGGGCGCCGCCTCCTCCCGCTCGCTGGTCCCGGCGGCCACGTTGTTTGCCGCCTCCCGACCTTGTCCGCTTGCCGCCGGACCAGACGGCCCGAACTCCCAACGTCGGGAGGTCGGGAAGAGGGCGAGTTGGTGGATGGAGACTTCGACGCTCCTTCCTCGACCCACGGCCTCCACCGCAAGGGCCTCTCCATCGAGGCTCGCCCCTTCTTCCCCTCCTCCGTTGGCAGGACCAAGGAGGAGCGGGCCGACATCCCCATGTCCGATCGCTCCGACGACGAGTTGAGGAGCGTTTTACCGCCGCCAACTTCCGCTTCCTCCATCGCCCGGATGGCCATGGGGCACCGGGTCCTCCTCTCGAGGCCATCCGCTTCCTCCGTCCCGCCGTCTCCGCGCCCGGGGCGGGTGTCGACGCCGCCGAGTGCTCCTTCGGGGTGGATCGTCCTGCCGTGGCGGCCGCCGATGACGAGGCCACTAGGGGTGTGGCTTCCGGGTACGGCAATGGAGTTCCCGGCGGTGGTACCGCCCCCGCCATGAAGATGAACGCGCAGGGCGGCCCCGCCGCGGCAAGAAGAAGATGACCTCGGCGGCCGGCACAAGGCACCGGCCGCCGCGTCCCGCCCACCGGCACCTTGGCACGCAGTGCGAAGACGGGCCCAAGGTGGCGGGACGCCGCCCCCGTCCACCCGCGTTTGGGGCCCCACCGCCGCGCTCTCCGGGCCATGGCGGGGCGGGAGGTCCTCCCCGGCCGGCGGCCGCATGCGCCGCCTCATCGCCGCCATCACCGCCCGAGGCCAGTTCCGCCGACCGGTCGGGCGCCGCCTGCTTTACCTCTCCGACGAGCATGTGCACGCGCTCGCACCTCCCCGTCGGCGCCGCTTCGCTTCGCCACCGCGAGGCATCGTCTTAACGTCGCTGCCCACTCAAGGGCCGGAGGCGGGGACGGCGGCGTGGTCGCCCGCCTTGCGGGGTCGGGAGTGGTGCCCGCCGTTCTCGCCGAGGCTCCACCTCACAGCCCTCCGCGGGCCTAGTTCGACAGCCACGGTGCTCCCGCCCCTCGTGCATACGCCGCCACCCGCCTCGGGGAGGAGCCTACCGACGCCACAACCATCGGCCGGGTGATGCACCGGGTGGGCCCCCCGGGTGGTGGCTTCGCCGCCACCGCCACGCCAGGGAGGGCGAGGCTGCGGTGTCCCCCCACTTCCTGTGGACCCCATGCTAGATGAGCCGCGGCCTCTCATCGCGCCCGCCTCTCTTGAGATGCCCGATGAGGTCGCCGCGGCAGCTTGCTTCTACGCCACCTTCAACCTCCGCCGAGGGACCGTGGACGACCGGTGGGCCGACTTGGTTGAGGCCGAGCTCGCGCGTCCCACTAGTCACCGTCATTATCGACGCCGCACCAGCACCAACCTGCCTCACCACCCGGGTTCAGGTGCGCAGTGAGCCCGAGCCGCACCGGTTGACCTCCCCCTGCCTCGACGCCGGTGGCACCGATGCTCGTGGCGACGAGTTGCGCGCTGCCCACCCCTTGAGCTCGTGCTCGCGCCGTCGGTTGACGAGTTCATAGCCGCTTTCACGAGACCGGCGGAGCCATCACCGCTCTCCACGCCGGTCTTGAGGAAAACGCGGCGGCGCCAGACTCCTCCCGGCTAGTGCCGAACGCTAGCCGCACGACTTCGCCGCAAAGAGTGGGTCTAGGCTCCACGTGCCGAGGACTAGGCAAGGAGAGTTTTGTCAAGAAGATGGGGATCGAGGTCGAGGCCGAGCATGAGGATGCGGCTCCTTTGACGAGTTGCGGCCTCGCTTCACGGGGCCTCTTGCCGAGGTGAACAGGGAGGGCATGGAGCGCTTCCTTCTAGGCAAGAAGCGGCGCCTCGGGGCCCGAGTGGTTGCGGTTGCCCTCCCGGTTTGGTCGCATAGTTTGTTCATCATGTAATCGCAAAACTTTTTCCGATGAGATATGTTGTTGTTTCTCTTTTCGTTTCTTTTGATGTCCACTTTCGGCATCATGAACTCTATTTGTATTTGGATTTCGTTTTCCTCCTCTTAATGAAAACGGGTGAATGGCCCTGGTCGCGAAAAAATCATATTACCTCGATGGTTTCAAGATTGAAGCCACTATACGGTCAAGATTGAGCGAGTCGCTGTGGGGTTGGGGCCCTTCCGGCCCGCGACGTCGACAATTGGGGGAAGCGGGTCGCCGTGGAGGCCTTCTAGCCAGCAGAGGCGAGCGGATCGTCGGGGGCCTTCCAGCTGCGGTCATGGAGGTTGGGCGGTTCACCGCGGGGGAGGTGCCTTCCGGGCTAGCGGTTCATGCGGGCGTGTAGGCCATGGGGGCATCGTCTTGCCAGAGTGGCGGCGGTTCCACGCCCCGGTATCGGGGGGGGAGTCATTAGCGCCCCGGCGGCGATTCCATTTGGGTTTTTTATAGTAAGGTTGCTATTGTCAAGCATAATCGATTCCGTGCACATGTTACCATAGCCATTTGCCTGTCTCTTAGCCTCATGTCATGATATATCATAACTTTACATTACTAATGATACTAAAACTGATTCATTGGAGCTTTTCCACAATAAAACTCCAACTGCAAGTGTTAGCAACAATTCTGAATTTGTTGCACAACTCGTCATTACTTAGTCTATGTACCTACATCTATTTGAGAGTGCTTTGTTATTCTTACTTTCTTTAGTATGGGGCCGAAAAAATCAACTCCATTCCAGTAAGCGGCGGCGGACCAACGCGCGCAGCACCGTATGCATGGGCGGCTGGGCCTGCTGCAGGAGCGTGGAGCCGCTGGGACTGATGCAGAGCTTGGGCCGGGCCTGGTGCTGCCTTGCCTTTTCCGCTCCTGTCATTGATTGCATACATGCCCGGTAATCCGTGTCTCTTGTTATTCATAGAGTACCAGCGATGCATTTTTTTTTTTTAGAATACCAGCGATGCATTTTAGTTGTAGTAGATTCGACCGTTTCTACATACTGCGCAACATTTATATTCTCAAATTTAGTATCCTATAAATGTTTAAAAAATATGCAACATTTATTTTGACAAGTTAGTTTGGATGGAATACTTAAAAACACTCCCTCCGTCTTGAGCTTTCCAAGAAATAACTTTGAATAATTTTATATTAGAAATATTAGTATCTATGATACATAATTAGTATTCCCTCCATTCCAAATTATAAGACTTTCTGGTTTTCTAGATGCATTTTCTTTACTATGCATCTAGTTATACACTATGTCTAGATACAAAGTAAAAGAAATATATCTAGAAAAGTCAGAAAGTCTTATAATTTAGAATTGAGTTAGTATCATTGAAAAGATATTTGAATCTAGTTTTTTAATAAAATTATTTGCAGACACAAATGTTACACGTATTTTCTATAAACCGAAGTCAAACTTGTGCCACGGACACCAACACTTATTTAGGGACCGGCGAGTAGACATGTATATATATAGTATATCATTTGACATTTGAGTACATAACCTAATTTGCCTTATCCCTGTATAAACGACGCAGATCATCGAACTCTTTTTTTGTGGTTGTTGTTGTTTGGATGTTGGTGTATAATAAAGCAAAGAGAAAATGAGGGAAAAGGACAGAGCTTCCAAGTTCCATCCAAGTCATCCCTTCACAAATGGAAGTCTTAGGTGAATCCACTGCTTATCTTACAGTGGGAGTAAGCACTACACCGGATCTGTGTCCGGACTGCGGAGGCCGAAGGGAGTGGTCACGAGTGGGAGTGGAAGTGTGATTTGGGGCATTTTCGTTTCACGGGTATCCAAATTGCCCGGTTCCTAGTATGGCCTCAATACCATTCCTGCTAAAAAAAACCATCACTGTTAGTAAGATACGTATCTGAGTCGTATCCGTATCCGAAACGTGTCGGATATGCAATATGGACCCGTATCCGCGCATGGAGTCTACCAGTCTAGTGACCTTGAGATGGAGTGCAGGGACGGCCGATGCGGTGCCCTACAACAGTGTGGTCGTAGCAACGGCGTAACCTCCGGCGGGTTGCGGCATCTGCGCCCTGCAGCTCTGCAGCTTCCGCGGCACCTCCTGGCCCCAGCACTTGGTACTTGTAGGCAATTTGCGTAGGGTTGTACCGTAGCATAAAGGCGTTCGGACGCGCTTGCCTTTGCCTCAATAAAATTTGGGAACTACAAATTCTTGCGCCATGACACGCTTGCACGCACTTCCTCCATCATGTTCACGCCGGTACGTCGTTCACATACCCGACGACGCAAGCAGATGCTAACAGGCTAGCATTAGAACTCTAGAAGCTTCAGACGTCTTCATTTTTTTTTTTTTTTTTTTTTTTTTGCCGTCCAAAAGGGGAGGTCCGGCTAACGCGAGAGAACGAATCCAATCTTGTCTACTGTGTTTGAAAAAATACTAGCCGTCCACTGCTAGTCATAGTAGGCGTGGCTGGCTTTGCCGGTTAGGTACAGACGAGACGACGTAGACTTGCTTTCTAGCTCGATTTGTTTTGGGCAACCTCTCTCGCAACCGCAAGCCTGATTGGCCCTAGTCAGCTCTGTTATGGCAACCGCGAGCAGTGCTACAACTTTTTCTCGCGCTGTCGTGCACGCACATGAGCCGAGGGAAGAGCGCATGCGCATATCCATGTCTGACGGGTAGTACGTACGGTACGCGTCGCGTCAACAAACAAAGATTTCAAGTTCTAATAAACCCCGCCGGCCGGTGACAATAATCCTATGGTTAGGCACACGGTCGCATAAGCTACAAAGAAAATATACGATGTGTATAGGTCACGGATCGAGTCCTATCCTAGCTTTGTCATGCAGATGAGGAGCACCGGTGTGGTCCCGTGTCCGATTCGGCGTCCTCATCGCAAGGAATGCGATGCGACGTCCGACTGCCTAGTTCGCGGCTCTGGTCGCTGTTACTGCTTCCCTGTACCTGTTGTACGTAACCACTGCACTGATGTGATGACCCACGCCACGCACGCTCGTAAGCAGCGTCCCGTCCGTCGCACCAAGTCATGATTGCTTCGTCACCATCTAAAGGGCGCGCGCGACGCGTGGCTCACCACGCACCTCGCCGTCGACGACGTACGTAAGCATCGATCGGCGCAGCACGCACTGACTCAGATCGATCACTCGATCGCCACCGGCCGCGGTCGTCGCTGTCGACGGGGATACACATGCATATAGGATCTCGAGAGGATTTGCAGTCCGAGTGGTGTCATTTTCTTCCCTACGCGTCCCGGTCTAGCCGAATCGGGGGCCGGGAGGCCGGGTGAGTGATGAGGGCGGCTGGACGGACGGGCCGGGGCGGAGACTCGCCGTCGTCGATCAGGTGCGGCGTGCGGGGCAAAACGCGTCGTCGCGTCGTGCAGAGTTGACGCGCCCGCGACGCCTGCCGGCCCGCCTTTAGACTCCGTCCGGCCTCACTCCCCGTAGACGCGCGTGCGGAGTGCCGAGTGGCCCGGCACTAGCTGGTTCCGCCGCCCCGTGCCCCCGTCATATGTTTCCTCTCGTCCGTGCCTCCGTACGTCGCTCGGTGGCGCCCGCCCGCCATCGCGTGCGCGTGTGTGGCGCACGGCCTAATCTTTGCGCACGGTCGGGCCGTAGACTTTGACGCGGTACGGGCCACTGGCCACTGCGTAGTGCGCACAAAACACATTTCAGGTCGCGCGGCTGGTCAGGCCAACAAGAGCATTCCAGCACTAGTGTGTGTGTATATATATATATATATATATAAGCTAGCAGCGTCGTCGTCTATCTCGGTGTCCATTGATCGCTCTGACTGATCATTGGAGTGGTTAGCAAGCTCTAGGCGGCGCTAGCAGCTGGCTACAGAGAAGCCCCAGCAGTCCCCCATGGCGTCCGTGACGCGGCGCGCTCTGTCCCGTGTTTGCGGTTGTTGCCTCGCGGTTGTGGTCGTGCTAGCCGTTGTCGCGGCGGCGGAGGACGAGAGCAGCGGCGGGCCAGACTGGCACGTCGTCAGCGTCACCTCGCTGCTGCCGAGCGCGGTCTGCACGCCTAAGAGAGGTAGGCTTCTGTTCCGCCTTCTTGCACTGCTGCTTTTGTGTTGTGTGTGTATGCTTAGTTGCTTCCCGTGTTGTTGAAACTCTGTTCTAAATGGTAAGTCATTGCAAAATCCTTCGAGAATTAAAGTATTTTAAATTTGACTAAAATTATATAGAAAACTATAAATATTTACAACATCAAATAGGTACTATTATAAAAATATAATTAATAAATAATTTAATAATACTTAGTTGACATCATGAAAGTTAGTATCTAATCATATAAAATTGGTCAAACTTTAAAAGCTTTGACTCTTTAAAATTTTTAGAAAAACTTCTAATTTGGAATGGAGGGAGTACTACTGTACTATTGGTCTGTATTCTTAGTTCTCTCTAAACCCAAAGGATGGTAGGTTAGTAGAGCAACGATACGTGGATTGCACAACTCGGCTCATATATGCACACATGGCTGGAGTTATAATGTATTTGTGCTAGCTACCGGAGTTCTTTGATCACCCTGGAGATACAAAAACCATGTATTTTCAGTACTCAATTCCACCAAATTCAAGTTATTATTTGGGATGCATTGTTGCATCTTTTCCAACGGCTGCATGACACCTCGATCTCCTTGCACTGAAATGGGTTTGTGCTCGAATTGGGAATTGTGATGTCTTTTTTTGTGTGTCTCTCCAAATACAAATTAACCAGTTATACATAAATCCACCTTCATAAGGGGCTAGGAGTTGGCTAGGAAGCCTACGTGGAGGAAAGAGAGCGTAGAAAAATTCATCGCTAGTAAGATGGTACTCCCTCTATCCTATGGAGTTCGCTGCTTTTTACTTTAGAACTTCATGTTTGACCATCCGTCTTATTCAAAATATTTATGCAAATCATAAAATAAATTAATCAATATTAAGTATCTTCATTGATAAAATAAGTCGTAACAAAATAAATTATATTTATATAAAAAAATTTAAATAAGACGAAAGATCGAATAAAATGACATGGAATCCAAAGGTGACAAACTTAATGGGACGGATGAAGTAGTCGCTAGGCTCGCGCACCTTCCCATAAACTTCAATGTCTTATACCCTGAAGTCAACAAAGTGTGTTTTGACAAGCAAGTTGGTTATATTGCACATTTGCAGCACTACGTCATAAACTACTGCCGTTAGGTAGACAAGACGCGACAGTTGCACAAGAGAATTTCTTGATGTGACCACCATCCAACCAAAGGCCAAAGCACTCCCAAAAGAATTGCAGCAACAAAACTTTATCGTCCGTTGTTAACCGAAACAATGATGAATGTTTCCTTTTCATCAAAAAAAAATGATGACTGTTGCCTCCAAGGTTTAAGCCCTGATAATAAGCACTCAAACGTACTACTATTGTGAGCTTAAAAAAAGGTAACCATGCTACGGAGTTTTTTCTCTCTCTCTTTACAACTCTGTGTGACAAATGTAACTATGTAGAGATTCCACTACTAAATGTCAAATTCAGCGCAATCAGAACCCTGCTAATTTCCATGCTTCTTGCTATCATGCAGCGGCGGCGTCAAACTCGTCGGCTCTCAGCGTCGTGCACCGGCACGGCCCATGCTCGCCGCTGCAGGCTCGGGACGACGAGCCGTCTCATGCGGAGATCCTGGACAGTGACCAGCACAGGGTCGACTCGATCCACCGTTTGACCGCTGGCCCGTCGACGGCCAGCGCCTCCAAGGGCGTGTCCCTGCCGGCGCATTGGGGCGTGCCTCTCGGCACGGCCAACTACATCGTCTCGGTTGGCCTCGGGACGCCCAAGCGCGACTTCCTGGTGGTGTTCGACACCGGCAGCGACCTCTCGTGGGTGCAGTGCAAGCCGTGCAGCGACTGCTACCAGCAGCACGACCCGCTCTTCGACCCGTCGCAGTCCACGACCTACTCCGCCGTCCCTGCGGCGCGCAGGAGTGCCGGCGGCTCGACTCGGGGTCCTGCTCGTCGTCGGGCAAGTGCCGGTACGAGGTCGTCTACGGCGACATGTCGCAGACGGACGGCAACCTCGCGCGCGACACGCTGACGCTGGGCCCGTCGTCGTCCGACCAGCTCCAGGGGTTCGTCTTCGGGTGCGGCGACGACGACACCGGGCTGTTCGGCAAGGCCGACGGGCTCTTCGGCCTCGGCCGCGACAGGGTGTCCCTGGCCTCGCAGGCGGCCGCCAAGTACGGCCCCGGGTTCTCCTACTGCCTTCCCTCGTCGTCCAGCGCCGCGGGGTACCTGTCCCTCGGCGGCGCCGCGCCGCGCAACGCGCAGTTCACGGCGATGGTGACCCGCAGCGACACCCCGTCGTTCTACTACCTCAACCTGGTCGGCATCAGGGTGGCCGGCCGGACGGTCGGGGTGGCCCCGGCCGTGTTCAAGACGCCCGGCACCGTGATCGACTCGGGCACCGTCATCACCCGCCTCCCGTCCCGCGCCTACGCCGCGCTCCGGTCGGCGTTCGCGCGCCTCATGCGCCGGTACAAGAGGGCGCCCGCGCTGTCCATCCTGGACACGTGCTACGACTTCACGGGGAAAAGCAAGGTGCAGATCCCGTCGGTGGCGCTGCTGTTCGACGGCGGCGCCACCCCTGAACCTCACCTTCGGCGGGGTGCTGTACGTGGCGAACAGGTCGCAGGCGTGCCTGGCCTTCGCGTCCAACGGCGACGACACGTCCATCGGTATCCTCGGCAACATGCAGCAGAAGACGTTCACCGTCGTCTACGACGTGGCCAACCAGAAGATCGGGTTCGGCGCCAAGGGCTGCAGCTGAGAGTAATCATCATCAATCGGCGTGGCGTGCAAGCATACGCCCGTCGCTGATTCGATATACGATTCATAGCTTCATATACAATACAGGTTGATAGGCAAGTTGATGATCACGATCCGTAATTCCCCGATGAGCGAGAAATGGAAATAAAGATGATCAAGCCGAAAACTCTGGCGCGCCGGTATGGAAAGACAGCGCGGCTGTCGCCATCATCCGTCCCTTCCTTTTCTTCGAACGGACGCGCAAGAATTTGCCTGGCAAAACGCCGGGCGGCTGCCCCTATAAGCTTTCCCTATCGCAGAGTTCCTCCTCACACCAATCTCAGAATCTGTGCACAGCGCAATGACGTTGTTCAAGATCCTAGTTTCGTGGTGCTCGCGCTTACTCCTTTGCGCGATCGGGTCCGCGTTCTCGGTGGTGATGCCCGCTGCCGCGGCCCCCGTGATGGCGCCTGCCGCCGATGCCGCTCCGAAGAGCTCCCTCGAGGCCATGCTCGACACGGTGAAGAAGCGCGGAGTGCATGAGCAGGACGAGTCGTGTTTCCTTCCGCCGCTGCCACCCCGGCCTAGATACCGTGGCCGGCCGCCCACACCAAGACAACGGTCACTTCCTCCTCCGAGATTTAAGGATGGAAATGGTGAGGCCGTGGTTGAGAGCACAGATGCCTATTGACGAGAAGGCACGCAGATGCTGGTCACGGGCAGCCGCCGACATCCTTACAACGTACGGTAGCGCGGTGCACGACGGCGCCGGCGGCGATCGTACGGACGGCGTAAACTGTGCTTTGTAATTTTGAACTTTTGTAGTGTCACCAAGTAGTCATGTGAGTTGTGACAATGGCGCAAGGCCCATTATTTTTCGTTGCAAAACTAGCGTATTGTTACACACGGACAAGCGCACACTGACAAGGCTCGGTCATGTCGGCCAAGACTGCGCGCTGACGAGACCCAGGCAGCCAAAGCCAACCTAAAGCTTCAGCCCTAAAGCTCCATCTGCCAATGATGCCTCTGCTTGCAAACTTGCAATCCCTTCTAATGATCTTAAGGATCTCAATTTTTGCTCTATAAATTGCATATATATATCCAAACAGGGAGTTGAATTCCTGCGACATTTTTCTTCTCTATATAATAACTTGATGTAGACTGTTACTATTTTGTTTTCTTTCTTTCTTTGAGCTGGTTTCAAAATATGTTGGTAAGCTGTAATTAGTCTATGACAAACACTGCTATCATTCCTGCTCTCATTTTTATAGATGAGTTCGCATCCATACAACTAGCCATCTCATTTTACATCTCGCTGCATCTGTCATCTCAGCTCTTATAAATGTTGGCAGTCTAAAGGGCTGTTCATAGCATCTGTGCATGTGCTATTTCATAGCGATAACTATTTTAAACATCACCGGTTCATGCCCATTGTGGAACAAGTTAAGAGTATGAAAATCTTTTACAACTATATTAGTTTCTGTAAATATGCTGATATGATAGGTGGGAAATTTGGCTTCAGAATTTTCTATAATCAGACAACTGTAATTGTCTATGACAATATATGTGTCTCTCAGTTAATCTTTGCTAAGTAAAAGGCATTTATGCTTCCTCATAATAGTCTATGTTTCTTGAGCGTGATTAAGGAGTCACAACTAACAGAATACTAAACATTGGACCTCATTAACACCACGACATGACTTTGGTATTTCACAGCCAAAATGCCACAGGATTCACAAGTTGGAACCTCTCGGAGACTTCCTCAGGCGCCTTGTAGCATTGCACCACACAAGTCTCACCAGTCGTTAGGTCTCCATTCTTGTCAAAGCTGAGAGAGAATGTCGTCAAACGGTAAAAATACCTATCATGCGTGCTTCCAGACACGCCATCCCCTCATCAACAAACTTCATGCTTCCGGACACGCCATCCCGCTCATCCACATACTTGTTGTCTCCACAATTGCCAACCCCCTGATCCACCAGCTCATCACACTCCTCCAGCCGCATGTTGACATACTTCCCCTCTGTAATGGAGACGCACTCCACAAGACAAAACCCAGGATCACTTCCTCTCAAGTAGACGAGTGTAGCGCCTACAAGACTCTCACCTGGGTCCTTGCTCAACAGATTCTCCTTGCTGAGCCTCACGGTTTCATCACCGCCTAACTTGTTGCAGAAGGAGAGGTGGCCATATGTTTCTGGATCTTTGGATAACCCGACAAAGTTTTCTAGAGCATGGACATAATTTGCGAGCCGGTGAATGGCAGCGAACAATTGGAGGAGGGTCTCCATTCACTATTGACCATGTCGAAGGCGAAGGTGGCACAATCGCTGCTGGCGAAGATGGTCCGCCCATCGGAGCCTAGAGCAATGGAGGTGACGTCGATGCTTTTTAACGGCGGCAGCGGCAGGTCGCACCACGACCATCCAAGCCGGCACTGGGAGCGGAGTGGCTTCATGGAGAGCATCCTGAAGCTGCCCATGTCCAGAGCGAATAGCCCCTCATCGCCGACGGTGACGAAGATGGGCTTTATTGGATACAACAGCCCAGGGCCAAACCTGACGCCAAGCGAGCGGACGTCGATGATGGGCAGCATGCATTCGGGCACCGGGGCAAGCATCATGTCATTCCTGGGATGCGCCAGGATGATGTTGGTGCCGACGGCACCAAAGAACAAAGGACAACGACGCGGACCTTCCATGCAGATGAAAGGAGGCGGCAACGGCAAGCGCCGCTGCTCAGCGCCGGCATTGGACAAGTTTAGCTTGCGGATGCTGTAGCCCCACTCCCAGTCATCAAAGATGAGGTAAAGGTGCTGCTGCCCCGTCGGCTTTGACGTACGAGGGGCATCACGCTCACCGCGACTTGGCTTCGACAATGGCATCCTATACACACGAACCGTTCGATTTGGCCACAAGTCGGAATTGACCTTGATTCCTGCGATTCGAATACGAAGAATCGATTGACGAACGCAAATCAATAAACTCCAATACTCTCACTGCAACCCAATTAACCCCCAATCCTCCTACTGCAGCCTAACCCGACAACAAATCTGAATCAGGGGCAACATAGAAGAAGAAATCGCAGGTACGCACCTTGAAGAGAGGAATGGTGCGGCGGCGGCGGCAGAGGTCGGAGACGATGAGGCGGGCGGCCAAGGGCTTGTGGGAAAAAGGAAAGGAAACGACTCTAGGGTCCGACCAGGTATAAGCGACGACGGCGCCGACCACCCAAGACAATTTCCCGTCGTGCGCTCTCTTGGGCCACTTTAGGCTCGGCAGCCCACGAACGCTTCCGCATCTATTCCGCCACAGGCCCACAGCACCACGTCCCTTTCTTCTTCTTCTTCAGGACGCTTTATAATTTGGAATCAGCTTTGTGTCACTCAAGTAGGCATGTGAGTTGTACAATGGCGCAAGGCCCATTATTTTTCGTTGCAAAAACTAGCGTATTGTTTTACATCTGACCACACGGACAAGCGCACACTGACAAAGGCTCGGTCAAGTCTGGTGCGCATCGGCCAAGACTGCGCGCTGACGAGACCCAGACAGCCAAAGCCAACCTAAAGCTACGGCACGCCGTGGCGGTTGATGGCGTCGGTGGCCGTGTCGCCGTGTCGCCCAACTCCTCCTCCTCCTCCCAGGTCTCGCTGAGGCTGGACGACGTCGTCGGGGCGCTTCGTCTTCGCCACGGGGATGGCGGTGCCGGGTACGGTGGGTGCCTCGGTGCCGGATCCGCCGTGGGGCACGTCGGAGACGGGGAGGTGGCCCGCGCGCCGTAGCCGCGCATCTTGTAGTCCTCGAGGCCATCGTACTGCACGTACGGGCTCGTCTCCGTCGGCAGCTGCACCGTGTCGCTGTCGCCCCTCGGCGGCAGCCTTCCGCTGCTGCTGCTGCCGCCGCTCCTGGACGCCTCCATCGCCGTGTGCCCTTTGGCTCGATTCGCCGCTCGCCGGTTGTGCGCTCCCTTTCTTGTGGATGGTGGATTACTAGGTACTCGCTCGATGCCTTGTGATCTTGACACGACGCAATCGCGCCTCCATTTATACAGGTTCGTCACGTGAGTTTGGAACCTAGGGCCGCGTGCTAATGGCCACCTCGCCGCTTCACGGAGCGGCGTGGCGAGCGGAGAGCTGCCCAGTGCACCAACACAAAAGCTGTTGCGATAGCAACTCCCGATCCATGGCGATCTGAAATATTTCTGTACAGAAACAGCTATAGCGTCGTGTCGTGCAAGTGTTTGACTTGATGATTACAGGGTCGTTTGGTGTTGGAATTGAACAAACGATGCAGCTGAATCAAGCAAGGGTTTTTTGGTGTCGGAATCGAATCATATTTCTTTTCTTTTCTTTTCTTTTCTTGTAATAGAAACCATGTACTTACTTGAACCAGAGCATATGATTGCAACAGCTCTGATTCGAAAGTATAGCACCTCAGCGAACTAAATATTTATACCTGGGTTAGCTAAGCAAAAGGCAAAACACTAAGACTAACTGTATGCGAAAATTGTAACAAATTAAGCATAGAGTAATAAGCATCGCATTACGAGCACCACAAACTGTTTCGACAACGTACCACCCTACCACGATAACAGCAGTTCACACACCCGTAGCTAGCAAACACAAAATCGATACGGGCCAAATTCGTCGAACAGAGAACGGCTTAGAAAGCAAATATCTAAGGCTTATAAATGGCTGACGGCAGGCTTAGTCGACCTCCTCCATCTTGCTCTCGCCGGCGTCATCCTCAAGCGGGGCATCTCGGCGTCGGCCTCAACCGACTCATCCTCGTCGATGCTCAGGCCGAGCTTAAGCATGCGGTGGATTCTGGTGCCGAAGGTGTTGGGGTCCTCCAGGCTGAAGCCAGAGGTCAGAAGAGAGGTCTCAAACAGCAGCATCACGAGATCCTTGACTGACTTGTCATTCTTGTCAGCTTCAGCACGCTTACGGAGCTCATCCATGATAGAGTTCTCTGGGTTGATCTCCATAGTCTTTTTTTTTTGCTCGACATGTAGCCAGCCATGCTTGCGTCCCTCAGGGCCTGCGCCTTCATGATTCTCTCCATGTTGGCAGTCCAGCCATACTCGCCAGTGACAAGGCAGCACGGGGAGTCCACAACACGGTCAGACACCACCACCTTCCTTTCAACCTTGTCGCCTAGAACCTCCTTGATCACCTTACACAGCCCCTCAAACTTCTCCTTAAGCTCCTCGTTCCTCTTCTTCTCATCTTCGGTCTCGTCAAGCTTCAGACCCTCCTTGGTGGCAGAGATAAGCTTCTTGCCCTCGAACTCCTTGAGCTGACCAACAGCATACTCATCAATAGCATCAACCATGTACAGGACCTCATAGCCCCTCTTCTTCAGCTTCTCCAGGAAGGGGGAGTTCTCCACTGCCTTCTTGCTCTCCCCAGTGATATAGTAGATGTCGTTCTGTCCCTCCTTCATCCTGGTCACATAGTCCTTGAGGCTGGTCAGCTCATCTCCACTCTTGGTGGAGTGGTATCTCAGAAGCTCAGCAATCTTGGTCCTGTTCTGCGAATCCTCATGGATGCCAAGCTTGAGGTTCTTGGAGAAAGCCTCATAAAACTTGTTGTAGTCTTCCTTGTTCTCAGCAATCTCAAAGAAGAGCTCAACACACTTCTTCACAAGGTTCTTCCGGATCACCTTCAGGATCTTATTCTGCTGAAGAGTCTCACGAGAGATGTTGAGTGGAAGGTCCTCAGAGTCAACAATACCCTTAACAAAGCTCAGCCACTCCGGGATCGACTCCTCGCAGTTGTCCATGATGAACACCCTGCGCACATAGAGCTTGATGTTGTTCTGCTTCTTCTTGTTGTCAAAGAGATCAAATGGGGCCCTCTTAGGAACAAAGAGAACAGCCTTGAACTCCAGCTGACCCTCCACAGAGAAGTGCTTCACAGCCAGATGCTCCTCCCAGTCATTTGTCAAGCTCTTGTAGAAGGCAGCATATTCTTCCTTTGTGATCTCTTCTGGCTTCCTCATCCAGATGGGCTTCTGCTTGTTGATCAACGACCACTCATGAGAAACCTCCTTGATCTTCTTCTTTTTCTTTTCCTTCTCTTCCTTCTCCTCGCCAACATCCTCAACCTTGCCCTCCTCGTCTTTCTTCTCATCCTCATCTTCATCGTCAGAAATTTCCTTCTCTGTTGTCTTTTCAGTCCACAGGGAGATGGGGTAGCTGATAAACTCAGAGTGCTTCTTGACCAGATCCTTGAGGCGACGCTCCTCAAGGTATTCCAGCTGCAAGTGGAAAGTTCAAAGACAAGTTCAGCAACACCAGCAGTTTTCACAGAAAAGCAATTCATTACAAAGAATAATAAACACGTTTCTGAATAATCAATGAGGCAATTGATGACAAGAGAATGAGATCACGTAGTCTTTACTGTAACGGGCTCTACAAATAATTAACCAAATTAATTTCTTTACATTACAAAGAACATTCAGCATATACAATGGATACAGCAAAGCAAGCATATAAAAATAAACATATCCCAAAAATTGTAACCCCCCACAACAACAACAAAATAAGAGCACTAGGGAGTACATGATTACATGTCACTTCAAAACAATAAACACAGTACATGGTAGCAGGCAACTAGATTATGTAACATAGTTATATTAAACAAACTTGGTGCTTAGGTATGCATGTGCCAATTTGCAGGAAACATCTCCCTGATAAGAAAGTTAGCTTATAATTAAGATTGCAATTTGCAGAAGAGCATGTTGAACTGTTTCCTAGATATGTGTATGATTGATATGATGGAATATCAAGTTCAAAATAAATGTAGCTAAGCTAAGTAAGCTATAGGCAACAACACCTATCAAATACTACATGGGGATGCAAGTGTTCTACCAATGGCTTACTGGATTAGCTAACTAATTATAGTGGCATTCCATTTAGGTTCATCCCCCACAGGTAAATGAGGTGGATGACATTTTTCACTTTAGCAAATTTTGGGTAAACTTAATGACCCAAAACAAGTGGTGCTTGCATCCTAAAGTGTACAATAGCACAGCCTATATTTCATATAAACTTGCCATATTAGGTCTAGTAGATAATATCAAGCATACTAGTAATCTACATCAAAACAGAACAACTGCTAATAACCAGAAGCCATGTAGGTCAGTATCAGTTGCACAGGATAGTTTAGACAAAACACAGGCATACTTCAATTATTATGCAGCTAGAAAACGATTATATTATGCATTGCAAATAGATACCATAACATAACAAACTAATGATAACGAGCATTGATTGATCCAAGTTCCAGCATACCTGATCGTCCTTGAGGTACAGTGTCATCTTAGTGCCCCTGCCAAGCTGCTCCCCGGACGTGTCACGAGTAACAGTGAAAGACCCGCCCGCCTGGGATTCCCACACGTACTGCTCGTCATCGTTATGCTTGGTGGTCACGACGACTCTCGGCAACGAGGTAGGCAGAGTAGAAACCCACACCGAACTGGCCAATCATGGACACATCGGCGCCAGCAGCAAGGGCTTCCATGAACTCCTTGGTCCCGGACCTGGCGATGGTACCGAGGTTGTTGACGAGGTCCGACTTGGTCATGCCGATGCCGCTGTCGATGATGGTGAGCGTGTTCGAGGCCTTGTCTGGGACAATGTGGATGAACAGCTCCGGCTGCGCATCGAGCTTGCTCTTGTCAGTGAGGCTCTCGAACCTGATCTTGTCCAACGCCTGCAAAATCGTGCAAAAAATACAGCATCATATCAGATCGCAAAATCAAGCGTCAGAAACAGTATTAACCGCTCAGAAAGCGCGACAGCACAGATTCAGATGGCTGCCGAAAAGATTGCACATCTCGCTGTGTGTAATCACTAATCACACCATAGCACAAGTCACCCGCAAACAGTAACGTATCCAAGTATCCAACCTATTACTAACGCGCTTAGATGCATCCAGATTTCGATTTAACGGGGGTGACTTACATCGGACGAGTTGGAGATGAGCTCGCGGAGGAAGATCTCCTTGTTGGAGTAGAAGGTGTTGATGATGAGGGACAGCAGCTGGTTGATCTCAGCCTGAAAGGCGAAGGTCTCCGTCTCCGTCGCCATGGCGCCCCCTGATTCCTGAGCTCTGTTGAAGCTTGCAGGAGGCGGCTAGGGTTGGAGGGGTTTTCGGATCGAGAGGGTCAGCAAGGTTCGGGGCAGCGGACTATTTATGTGGTGCCGCAGTTCTAGAATGTTCCACATGGGCCTAGAAGCCGGAGAGAGGCATTGACTCGTTCGCAGCGGGTGGATGCCATTTGGGCCTCGCGGGCATGTGCTACGCGCATCATCGGCCTTGCGTTCTTTTGGCCCACCAAGTATATGGAATATATATATATGTGCATGCAGCCCGAGGCCCGTGGCCCGGCCCACGGCCCGCTCTTTTGGCACTGCCGAGGCACCAGGGCCGTGCCTGGGGTCGCCACCCAGGCACGAGGCCCGTCCGCGAGGCACGGCCCAGTGGCCCGGTGATTTGATTCCCAACTCCCAAGTAACAGCCCAGACAAGATGTCCAAAGCGTGCCCAAGCGCCTAATAGGCTAATAGCCCATAACAACAAGTGGCCAGGCCCCCCACCGGTCCCCGCGCCTCCCTGCTGCCTGCTCTCGCCGCGGCGCCTCCAGGGCTCCGAGAACCACGCCCCGCGCACACCGCATGGCCGCGCCGCCGCCCCTCACCGGTGTCGGAACTTCCTCGCCGGCGCGGGCGGGGGCGGCCGTCTGCGCCGCGGGCGGGCATGGTAGTCTTCACTGGGCACGGCGACACGGCGTGCCTGGCCGGCCCCGACGGCCCGGCGTCGTCGCGCCTTTGGGCCGCGCCACCCGAAAGCACCTACGCGACGCGGACGCGACGCGGCAAGACGACGTCACGGCGGGCATCGACACCGTGTCGAAGCGGCGGCAAGACGGGTGCACATATATAATGGAATGGAAGGTTTCCATTTATATTTTGGAATTATTACATCACATTACATTGTCTCTATCTTTAACGGGATAGTTTAGACAATGTGATGAAGTGACGGAGGAGGTACTGGGGGTACTGAACGGTGGTGCCATGCCAAGCCGCTGGAACGACACGACGGTCGTGTTACCCAAGGTACGCCGCCCGGAGTATATAAAAGATCTGCGTCCCATAAGCCTGTGCAACATGATATAAAAAGATCGTGTCCAAAGTCCTGGCTAACCGGGCTTAAGAAGATGGAAGAATTAGGTGGAAGGCCTTGAAAAAATTTAGTTTAGGTATCGCCCTTTTATTTTCTGAATTTTAGGTGGAAGGCACTGAAACAAAAATTTGTTAGGTGAAAGACCTTCCGTCAATTTTCAGCACTTGACGACGTTAAGTAGAGGATAAAAAGACGATTTTATCCCTAAATCAAAAAAAAACTCTAATTGTTTATAATATTTTGAGTACATGTATATTATATATTTATATTATGTTTTTATACTCGGAGAGTGGTTACTCCCACCTGACTAATTGGATTTGCGTAGACAATCAAAACCGGCCAATAAGCACTTTGCCAACGCCGTTTGCATGCGTTCAACTTCAAAAGGCCTGCAGCCGTGTTGCACCGCCATTTTTTTTGGGAACGTTGCACCACCATGTTAATTTTGCGGCTGTCTGTTGCTTATTTCAAACTGAATGAATTATCCATGGACGTAGATTCCTTTCGCCAATAAAGTATGAATACATACTTCAAGAAACAAAATTATTTAATCATCCGTATTATTCAAATTATTTGTATCAGTATTATTTAGTTTACTATCACTTATTTTATCACTATAGATACTCGATAATGGTTTATTTATTTAATAATTTGCTTAAATTTTGTGAATAAGACGAAAAAATCAAACACAATGTCAGAAAATCTAAAATGATATTCTTTTAGAGACGGAGGAAGTACACAAGAAGAGAGGAAGCAATATATATATATGCGCACATACTTATGTAAATATATGCATATATACTTGATTTACGTAATTGAGATGACACATATGCATGTCGTATACTAGCATGTTAAAAGTATAATATATTAATTGAAGTATCAGTACATGCTCATTTGATGTAAATATGTCAAGCAGGATACTTACATACGCAAAGTAGTGTAGTATGACCACATACGTATTTGAAGGTAAAAAATATTTGAGATTATTACATGTATTTGCTTTCCGTGAAGAATAAAATGAGTATATCGCGTAGATTGGTATCAAAATATCAAGAACAACAGAAAAAAAGAAAACACTTATTACGAAGGATGATGCATACCATGCGCATGTCACACCGTAGGCGGCGGTCGGGGCTGGCTGAAGTGCAGGCGCTGGCTTTGGGTGGGGAGGGAGGGGTAAAACGGTCAATTCACATGGACTACAGTACCAAACTTAACAGACTTGGCTAACAGATTAGACGGAAGACCCGCAAGCTAAGAAAGTTTTATTTCGGCGCCTTCTACCCAAATTTAAAAAATAAAAGGCCTAATATCTAAACCAATATTTTTTGAAGACCTTCCACCTAATTCATCGTGGACAAATTCTCGCTTTTGAGCGGAGCTCGCGCTCTCTCTTGCTTTCCATATGGTTTGCCTACTATCCGATCCGTGGACAAATTCTCGCTTTTGAGCGGAGCTCGCGCTCTCTCTTGCTTTCCATATGGTTTGCCTACTATCCGATCCGGCCCACCATCTGGAGCTAAAAGGACCCCTGGCCCGTATGGTATCTCGTCCCGCCGAATCCATTCCATTCCGTCCGCCACATTGTGGAGGCCCACATCCAAGTTCTAAATCCAGTCCGTTGACCAGCAGAAAACGCATCCGCGATGGTCGTCCGTCTCCGCCATCCCTCCTCGCGTCTCCCGTTCGGCCGAGTCCAGTCTCGAGTCCGCAACGGAAGGAGAGGAGGCGTCGACCGCGCAGCCCAAGCATCGAGCGAAAACCGCACCAACCCGGGGCGAACGAATCGTCGGAGAAGGCCGGGGGCCGGGGCGGGGCTCTGGGAATGTCGACGGGGATTGCCGTGGCGGCGGCGCCTCATCATGTTGCTTCGGCCACGGGATCGGGGACGGTGGAGGAGCAGGCGGCGGGGGTCGGCATCTTGCTCCAGATATCGATGCTCGTGCTCTCGTTCGTGCTCGGGCACATCCTACGCCGCCGAAAGTTCTACTACATCCCCGAGGCCAGCGGCTCCTCCTGATCGGTGCGTACGCGTCCGCCACCTTGATCCTCCTAGTTTTGTCTGCTAGAATTCCGAAATGCCGATCAGCACATTCGGAGCTGGGGATTCTAAAATTCAAGTGGTTTGGGGATGGTAAGATAAACGCGACCGGATCAGTTGGGGTTTGGGATGTTATGAAGTCCGGCTATGACAACTGCAAGTTGCGACGTGGAGCGTTCGCCAAAGCAATTGTTCAACCGCCAAGTCAGATAATATGTTCAGTCTACGTTCACTTTCACACTTCAGTTACTACATATTTGGTCAGTTAATGGCACATGGAAACATGTGGGTGTTTTTTTTCCCTAGCCCTGTCAATGTGCTCGATCTATGGCAGGCCAATGTTTATGCATTGTTCTCAGTTGAATAGGTTTTGCTTGTTAATTCAATAATGTTGTTCTAATGAAATGAATGCTTATTTTCTGCATTTTTCTTAAAACAACTGTCTGCTTCATGTGACGCGTTATGTCAGTATGTTACTTGCTAGAACTCAGGCGTTAATGTGTTTATTTACCTATAAAACCTGACGCAGGCATTCATATAGTTGATAACCATGCTCATGAGTTGCCACGTTGATTGTATTGACTTACTTTTCTTAATATTATGAATTACTTAGGTACTTTAGGAGCTTTCGCTTTGTTAGTTTATTTTATTTTATTAAGACATGTACTAGAATAGGAATACTCATTTTATCTTGAATCGGTACTATGAACTACTGAACTGTTATACAAGTTTCTTTTGGTAAACTGAAGCTTTTAGGACTGCACCATGTACCTGATGAGAAGTGAGAAATCATTGATTTTTTTTTTTTTTTTTTTTTTTTTTTTGTGTCAGGGATGATTGTTGGAGGTCTTGCTAACATATCAAACACTCAGAAAAGCATCAGGTGTATATGCTACATCTCTTACTCCTTTTGGCTGACCAAATAATCCCCATAAAAGCATTGTTGTTAGTTAGTTTCTGAACACTGTTTGATGTTTCTTTTCCTTTTTGTCAATTCAGGAGATGGTTCAATTTTCGGGAGGACTTCTTCCTTCTCTTCTTACTGCCTCCGATTATATTATATCCTTGATTGTATTCTGCCTTTATTTTTTATGGCTTATTGTGAAATTTTTTTCATGTTTTACTTGACTGCGTCTTACCCAGTCAGGATTCAGCTTAGCACCAGTAAGCGTTGGATCTTGAGGTCCTTTAGTTGCTTAGCATATCAGGAACAGTTAATCATTATATTATTGTTTATTTTGTAGAAACCATTCTTTTCGAACTTTGATGCTATCATAACATTTGCAATCCTGGGAACCTTCATTGCCTCCATTGTTACTGGCCTTTTAGTGTAAGAACCCATTTCTATTGCATCCATACGTTTTCATATTTATTTATTCCATTGACAAATGGAAGTAATCTAATTTACACTTGTGTCAGCTACCTTGGTGGGTTACTATACATTGTCTACAGGCTCCCACTGGTGGAGTGTATGATGTTTGGTGCTCTTGTATCAGCAACTGATCCTGTGACAGTTTTGTCTATATTTCAGGTTTTTGCCACCACTTGTAAAATAAAGAATTTGTGCATGTTTTGCTGCTATGTAGAAACAAATTATTGCGTAACGTCTCATATCTACTGCTTTATTGAAAGAATGTTTATGGAATTGCAGGAGCTTGGCACTGATACAAATCTATATGCACTGGTTTTGGAGAATCAGTTTTAAATGATGCTGTATGCAGAAACTTTTCCTTACCTCATACCCTTTGTTTAATTTTTTTCAACTGATGCTTATAAAATTCTTCTACCCTTCTATGGTCTGTCATTTAAGGTGGCTATATCCTTGTACAGGTGAGGATGTGCTTTCTTTTGTGTTTTTTTTGTTTCCTATTCGAATAATCCTATTTTGAATGGCTTTACCTCTCAGGACTATGGCATCTATGAGGACACACCATGCTGGAAAGAACTTTTTCCTTGTAATTCTGAGGTTTCTTGAAAATTTTGTTGGATCAATGTCATCAGGTATTTTGTAGTTCTTTATGTATATCAGAACAGATTCCGAGCAGCCTGTAATCTTAGTTGTCTTAATCATATTATTCCCTTCCATTTTTATGATTCCTGGTAAACATTTATATGTTGTCACATTTGACATTTTAATGACCTTTTCTCATGTAGGCATCGGTGTTGGACTAATTTCCGCTCTCATATCCTTTAATCTAAATTTGCTTCATAAAATGAACATGATTAATCTTCAAATGTGCACCCCCCCAAAAAAAAAAAAAAAAACTGCAAGTTCCATTTTCATGACATCCTTTTTGCACCAGCACCACATAGATGTGTTTTTTATACTTTTCTCGAGTCACGCCTCAACCTTGCCAGTCCTTAATTCAGTCAAACCTCTTCAAGTATGCCGCACTGGGCGTTGAGAGGTAAGTAAAAGGTGAAGGAAAGGAAAAGTTGGCACTTGTAGTTTGTCTGAAACTGGGTCCCATCACATAGACAACTAAACTTCGTATTAATTTTCAGCCTTCACAACCTGGAGAGTTGCTTGTTTGTGCTTTTTTTCCATACTTCTCGTAAGCCTTATTTGAACTTCATTTATTTTATGTTCCGCTTAAAGATTTCTGTTAGTTACCATCATATGTAATAGGTACATGCTAGCAGAAGGCATTGGTCTATCTGGCATTGTTTCTATTCTCTTCACTGGTATTGTAAGTTCAACTCCAATAATGTACCGTGGATCTTGTTCGAGGCTTTTATCACTGGACCCAGAAAATGCTTCTATTTATCTTATGAGCTGCTAAATTGCTTACTAAAAGAATTTTACTTCCAGGTGATGAAGAGATACACATTCTCTAACTTATCAGATGATTCTCAGCGTTTTACAGCTCGCTTTTTTCATCTTCTTTCTTCACTAGCAGAAGCTTTCGTGTAAGTCAGACTGTACTTCAGCTTGCATATGCAAACGACTCTAGATGATGAGTTGGCTGTGCTTCTATTCAGGTTCATATACATGGGAGTTGATATTGCAATGGAACGCCAAAGCTGGGCACATATTGGATTCATATTTTTCTCAATTGTATCCTACTGTTGGTTCCTTAATATATTTCAGTGTTTCACTATGCACTATACATAATGAAATATGTTTCTTTTTTTCTGTTGCTTCCTTAATCTGTTGTTTATCAATGACGTGTAGATCTTCATACTACTTGCAAGGTATCATTTGGCTGATCGAAAAATCCCCCATATTTTCTTTGATTGGGTTGTTTATCAACTTGACTTGATTGACTGCTTTTGGGAAATGCTTTCCAGTTTTCACTTTCTTTTTGTTAATAGGCTGCTTATCTACATTTTCAGTTTCTCATCTCGTTTTGATTTTGAAGGGCTGCAAATGTCTTCTCTTGTGCATACATACTGAATTTGGCACGACCTCCACATTGCCAAATACCTAGGCAATATCAGCAGGCTCTTTGGTACAGCGGTATGTGGGCAACAAAACATATTCACTTTCGATAATTCTGCCATAAAATATGTCGTCATATATTTTTCATGCTTCTAAGTATAGATGGTGCTTATTCAGGGCTTAGAGGAGCTATGGCTTTTGCCCTCGCTCTTCAGTCTGTTCACGATCTTCCGGATGGACATGGCGAGACAATTTTTACTGCTACCACATCTATTGTTGTTCTAACTGTAAGTTGCTAGGTGTAATTCTTTCCACATTATATAAAAATGAACTTTTTTCAAAAGTAAAAAATGATCTTAGAATATCTGTATGGAAAGGATTTGGATGGTATGCCTCTGAATTTTGTGATCCTACATAACAAGGCCTTGCTTCAATGCAGAATTTTACTTGATTTGAATTGAATTTATCATTTGGAATTCTTTCAAATTTCTGGCATAAATAACCCTTGTGTGGCAATGTTCAAGGTACTCCTTATTGGTGGCTCAACTGGAACAATGCTTGAGGCTCTAGAGGTAGTTGGGGATAGCAACCGTTATCGCCAACTGTATGAGGTAACTTCTTTTGCAGTGTGTAACAACAATAAAATACTTTTGTTCTTTTCGAGTCATCCAGTGCATTGTAACCTTAATGCTAATTTGTACTAACAAAAATATACAAACATTGCATTCCTTGCATCATGACCCCTTCCTAGTGGTTCTGTGGAGAAATGCACTCAATTTCTCATCTGCATAGAAAATTACTAACACGCCAGGGGTTGTGATCACTATGTTGTGGTTTTATTTTGGTGCTTACAAACGAACCATTAATGTTGTCCACAACAACAACAACAACAACAACAACAACATAGACTTTTCTCCTAAGCAAGTTGGGTTAGGCTAGAGATGAAACCCAAAAGAGACAAGAAACGGAGAAACACATACATAAAGGTCACGGTTCAGGCACGTTGATGGCTAGTGTCTCCAAGCGCTCCTATCCATCGCTAAATCCTTGGAGATATTCCACCCCTTAAGGTCTCTCTTAACCGACTTGTCCAAGTCACTTTAGGTCAACCTCTACCTCTCTTTACATTATCGACCCGCTTTAGAACCCCACTATGCATCGGCGCCTCAGGAAGCCTCCGTTGGACAGACCATTAATGTTGTCCAATACCAATAATTCAATTGATTTATTTGTATTCAACATTACACACCATGAGCGTTACCGGTTCTTTCTGTATTATAAATGACTTGCTTGGTAACTGCAGGAGAATTCTAATGGCAATGACACTGGTTACATGGGACAAAATTACGACGAAGGAGCATCCACTTCAAGCAAATTCAAATCTAAACTTAGAGATCTAAGGAGAAGGTTTGTGAACTAACATAGCTTCTGTTATTGAAATGCTGCTGATCTAGTTTGATTTTTTTACAACCTCTAGTTTTTTATTTATTGTGCTAACCTATTACAATATAGCAAGTGCTTCTTTCTCACTCCGGTGATTCAATTCTCTTATTATGCAGCACCTCGTCTTTTCGCTTTACTAGACAAAAAATTACCTTACTCCTATTTTCACTTTGCGAAATGGAGACCAAGATTGTGATGATGACACTAATGCTACAGAAAGTCCCAGTAAGAGAACTCGTCCCTGTAGCTTAGATACTCTTTCTTGAAGATTTTCCTCACTTTTTTTCCCATTCCTTGTTATCCAGCATCTACAAAGTGAACCTTTATTAAGTTGGCTGTTCCTTGGGACTAACTATAGCTCTTGGATGGATGCAAATGCAGATGAAGAATTGACATTATCTAGAGGGCCTGGGGATTTGGAGGTACATGATTGATGATTGTAGATATGCAGTGCCTAGGGCACGTTCAACCCACTGGAGTCCTGTCAGTCTTGCAAGATATTGGATTCCACAACACGGACAACTCGTACAACCAGAGACAAAACAAGGGTCTATCCGTTTCACTGTGCATGTAGTTTAATGCTTGCAAGTAGCCATGATCAATCATGAATATCATTTTAGTATACCATTGTGTTGATATAACATGATTCACACACACAAGCAAACAAAGAGATTTACAAACATTCATACTACTATATCTGTCAAAAATTCTCTTTCACCCCCTGAGCAAACAAAGCCTCCCAGCATTCTCTTTCAACAGAATATATGGACAGTTCACTGAAAGGGCGTGTTTGGTTCCCGCCATAGTAAGCCACGCCTAACTTTAGGTGACGCCGGTGCATGTTTGGTTGGTGAAGTAATTGTGGCGGCCACAACTTTTCACGGTTTATTTTAAGCATGGCGAGTGTGGCGGCCAAAAACATGCACTAAACTTAGGCGGTGGCGACCTGTGGCTGACAACCAAGCGTGCCCAAAGTCTGAAAAAATTAACAGCACATAGAGATGATATATAGATAACAGTTCACTGAAATTGTTCACATACATAACAGTTCACTGAAGTTATTTATATATTGTAACCAACTTCATCCATACTACTACTAACCATCCACATATATAGTTGCAAATACATACACTGCATATAATTTGCCAGTATCATTTTCTCTAATTACAAAAGCAAGCGAGGACAAGTACTGCTTATACGTTGCCAAAATCATTTTCTCTGATCCACACTACCAGGTGATGTTCACTACCAGCTATTGGAGTAAGCTGAAAAATTCTCTGATCCACACTATCATTAAATCATGCAACGTTCAAGCAAACAACTTCCAACAAGTAAACCCGAATGTACTGCAGATCAATGTATTCAACCGTCAAACTTTTGGACGAGAATGGAAAAGAGCCTAAAATTAAGACTATCTACTGATAATCAAAATTTAGGCTATCTACTGCTAATCAAAGCCAGCCATTGATAGTCAAAATTTAGAGCCATCTACTGATAATCAAAATTCAGACTATTTACTGATAATCAAAGCCATCCATTGATAATCAAAATTCAGAGCCATCTACTGCTAATCAAAACATTGTACTATTGCACATCTTATGGCGTGTATTGTGCACCTGCAACGGTAGTAAGTTCCTCGAAATTGAATTCGTCTAGATTCCGTACTTGAGCTAGTTTCATGATGGGAATTATTGTTCCCAAATCTTCAGTGATCAGAACTTTTTTTTCCCTACATTCGTGAATTTGTTTGAAATTGTGAATCTCAAATATAGACCGTAGAAATCAGATTCTTATTATTGCTGGGAGACTGGGAAATACGTCCCTCAACATTCCAACCAAATGTGCGCATTGCGAAAGTTAAAGATAGAGACAATGTATGTAATAATAAATAAATAATGGAAACCTTCCATTCCATATACTTGCTCGCCCATTCCATACTTGCAAAAAGAACGCAAGGCCGATGATGCGCGTAGCACATGCCCGCGAGGCCCAAATGGCATCCACCCGCTGCGAACGAGTCAATGCCTCTCTCCGGCTTCTAGGCCCATGTGGAACATTCTAGAACTGCGGCACCACATAAATAGTCCGCTGCGCCGAACCTTGCTGACCCTCTCGATCCGAAAACCCCTCCAACCCTAGCCGCCTCCTGCAAGCTTCAGAGCTCAGGAATCAGGGCGCCATGGCGACGGAGACGGAGACCTTCGCCTTTCAGGCTGAGATCAACCAGCTGCTCTCCCTCATCATCAACACCTTCTACTCCAACAAGGAGATCTTCCTCCGCGAGCTCATCTCCAACTCGTCCGATGTAAGTCACCCCGTTAATTCGAAATCTGGATGCATCTAAGCGCGTTAGTTATAGGTTGGATACGTTACTGTTTGCGGGTGACTTGTGGTATGGTGTGATTAGTGGTTACACACAGCGAGATGTGCAATCTTTTCGGCAGCCATCTGAATCTGTGCTGTCGCGCTTTCTGAGCGGTTAATACTGTTTCTGACGCTTGATTTTGCGATCTGATATGATGCTGTACTTTTTTGCACGATTTTGCAGGCGTTGGACAAGATCAGGTTCGAGAGCCTCACTGACAAGAGCAAGCTCGATGCTCAGCCGGAGCTGTTCATCCACATTGTCCCAGACAAGGCCTCGAACACGCTCACCATCATCGACAGCGGCATCGGCATGACCAAGTCCGACCTCGTCAACAACCTTGGTACCATCGCCAGGTCCGGGACCAAGGAGTTCATGGAAGCCCTTGCCGCCGGCGCCGATGTGTCCATGATTGGCCAGTTCGGTGTTGGTTTCTACTCTGCCTACCTCGTTGCCGAGAGAGTCGTCGTGACCACCAAGCATAACGATGACGAGCAGTACGTGGGAATCCCAGGCGGGCGGGTCTTTCACTGTTACTCGTGACACGTCCGGGGAGCAGCTTGGCAGGGGCACTAAGATGACACTGTACCTCAAGGACGATCAGGTATGCTGGAAGTTGGATCAATCAATGCTCGTTATCATTAGTTTGTTATGTTATGTTATGGTATCTATTTGCAATGCATAATATAATCGTTTTCTAGCTGCATAATAATCGAAGTATGCCTGTGTTTTGTCTAAACTATCCTGTGCAACTGATACTGACCTACATGGCTTCTGGTTATTAGCAATTGTTCTGTTTTGATGTAGATTACTAGTATGCTTGATGTTATATACTAGACCTAATATGACAAGTTTATATGAAATATAGGCTTGTGCTATTGTACACTTTAGGATGCAAGCACCACTTGTTTTGGGGTCATTAAGTTTACCCAAAATTTGCTAAAGTGAAAAAATGTCATCCACCTCATTTACTTATGGGGATGAACCGAAATGGAATGCCACTATAATTAGTTAGCTGATCTGAAGTAAGCCTTTGGTAGAGCACTTGCATCCCCATGTAGTATTTGATGGGTGTTGTTGCCTATAGCTTACTTAGCTTTATCTACATTTACCTTGAACTTGATATTTTTATAATATTTGATTGGTGTTGTTGCCTATAGCTTACTTAGCTTATCTATATTTATTTTGAACTTGATATTCCATCATATCAATCATATACACATATCCAGGAAACAGTTGAACATGCTCTTCTGCAAATTGCAATCTTAATTATAAGCTAACTCCCTTATCAGGAGATGTTTCCTGCAAATTAGCACATGCATACCTAAGCATCCAAGTTTGTTAAATATAACTATGTTACATAATCTAGTAGCCTACTACCATGTACTGTGTTTATTGTTTTGAAGTGACATGTAATCATGTACTCCCTAGTGCTCTTATTTTGTTGTTGTTGTTTTTTTTTTTTTTTTTTTTGGGGGGGGGTTTGCAATTTTTGGGATATGTTTATTTGTATATGCTTGCTTTGCTGTATTCATTGTATATGCTGAATGTTCTTTGTAATGTAAAGAAATTAATTTGGTTTGTTATTTGTAGAGCCCTTAACAGTAAAGACTATGTGATCTCATTCTCTTGTCATCAATTACCTCATTGATTATTCAGAAACGTGTTTATTATTCTTTGTAATGAATTGCTGTTCTGTGAAAACTGCTGGTGTTGCTGAACTTGTCTTTGAACTTCCCACTTGCAGCTGGAATACCTTGAGGAGCGTCGCCTCAAGGATCTGGTCAAGAAGCACTCTGAGTTTATCAGCTACCCCATCTCCCTGTGGACTGAAAAGACAACAGAGAAGGAAATTTCTGGCGATGAAGATGAGGATGAGAAGAAAGACGAGGAGGGCAAGGTTGAGGATGTTGATGAGAAGGAAGAGAAGGAAAAGAAAAGAAGAAGATCAAGGAGGTTTCTCATGAGTGGTCGTTGTGATCAATAAACAGAAGCCCATCTGGATGAGGAAGCCAGAAGAGATCACAAAGGAAGAATATGCTGCCTTCTACAAGGGCTTGACAAATGACTGGGAGGAGCATCTGGCTGTGAAGCACTTTTCTGTGGAGGGTCAGCTGGAGTTCAAGGCTGTTCTATTTGTTCCTAAGAGGGCCCCATTTGATCTCTTTGACACCAAGAAGAAGCAAAACAACATCAAGCTTTACGTCTGCGTAGGGTGTTCATCATGGACAACTGCGCAGGAGTTGATCCCGGAGTGGCTGAGCTTTGTTAAGGGTATTGTTGACTCTGAGGACCTTCCACTCAACATCTCTCGTGAGACTCTTCAGCAGAATAAGATCCTGAAGGTGATCCGGAAGAACCTTTGTGAAGAAGTGTGTTGAGCTGTTCTTTGAGATTGCAGAGAACAAGGAAGACTACAACAAGTTTTTATGAGGCTTTCTCCAAGAACCTCAAGCTTGGCATCCACGAGGATTCGCAGAACAGGACCAAGATTGCCGAGCTTCTGGATACCACTCTACCAAGAGTGGAGATGAGCCGGACCAGCCTCAAGGACTATGTGACCAGGATGAAGGAGGGACAGAACGACATCTACTATATCACTGGTGAGAGCAAGAAGGCTGTGGAGAACTCCCCTTCCTGGAGAAGCTGAAGAAGAGGGGCTATGAGGTCCTGTACATGGTTGATGCTATTGATGAGTATGCTGTTGGTCAGCTCAAGGAGTTCGAGGGCAAGAAGCTTATCTCTGCCACCAAGGAGGGTCTGAAGCTTGACGAGACCGAAGATGAGAAGAAGAGGAAGGAGGAGCTTAAGGAGAAGTTTGAGGGGCTGTGTAAGGTGATCAAGGGAGGTTCTAGGCGACAAGGTTGAGAAGGTGGTGGTGTCTGACCAGTTGTGGGACTCACCGTGCTGCCTTGTCACTGGCGAGTATGGCTGGACTGCCAACATGGAGAGAATCATGAAGGCGCAGGCCCTGAGGGACTCAAGCATGGCTGGCTACATGTCGAGCAAAAAGACTATGGAGATCAACCCAGAGAACGCTATCATGGATGAGCTCCGCAAGCGTGCCGAGGCTGACAAGAATGACAAGTCAGTGAAGGATCTTGTGATGTTGCTGTTCGAGACTTCTCTCCTGACCTCTGGCTTCAGCCTGGATGACCCCAACACTTTTGGCACCGATCCACCGCATGCTCAAGCTTGGTCTGAGCATCGATGAGGACGAGTCAGCTGAGGCCGAAGCTGAAATGCCCCCGCTGGAGGATGATGCCGGCGAAAAGCAAGATGGAGGAGGTCGACTAAGTTTCGGTTGCCTGTCGTTTATCCCTAGTTACATGTGATAGTTTAATCTTGACAACTTTTCAATGCTATTGGCACGCTATCGGTTCTCCTGCTGGCCAGGCGATGAGTTTGGTTTAGCTGTTATGGTACTCTGTTTAACAATTCTTATTATCCGTAATGCTATGCTACTAGTACTATAGTACATGATCTACTTGCCTTTTTGCCTTTGCCGTTCTTGTACCCTTTGCGTTTTTTAACTAATTGCTCGAGTTGTCTGCGTTTTATTCCCCACTGAATACTAAGTTATTCGTACCAATTTTTTGGCAACACTATGCTTAGCTATGCGGTAACGGTTGGAGCCTTCTCTGTTTCCTTCCTGTAACATGAACTCATGTGTTCAGAGAATAGGGTTCTGTTCAAGGCAAAGTTAAGGTACATGCTGATATCAAACGTAGTTACTTGCTGATATCAAACGTAGTTACTTTCACCAAGATAGGACACAAAATCATAGCGTAGTTTATTGTAAGCTTCTCTTACACGTGGGCTAGCTTACATGTAGTACGTGTATTGCATCGTATCAGTATATCAACAGACATGTTCCTGTATAGCACTGCAACAACAGACATTCCTTGTTGGTGCCTTGTATACTTATTTAGACAAATGCAAGATAAAAAAAAAACAGCTCTTCTTTTTGAATGACGGATTAGAGTACTAGAGAATAAATTTCACAGCAGAAATGATTGATAGCACACGGCACGGCGCGAGACGTATTTCAACCATAGCATGTCAGTTAATCTAACCTGTGAGCTTCTCATGTGCCTCTCAAACGTTTCACGTCCATAGTCCGCGTCATATTACAGGGATGCAAATGCAAAGTTCTTTAAAGAAGAATTATAAGTGAACAGTAAATATGTTCACAAGTTTTTCTAGGCCATCTTCGGGATGGTTATCTGCAACTCAATACGTGTTCTTATATGTTAATGAACAAAGAAGAATATAGCTTATCATACCAAATTTCCCTATGGCTGTCTATGTGCTAAAAATATAATTTGTGCTCCTGCCCACGTGGACTAGTAATACAATTCAACAGTACTTACATGGCTACATACATTCCAAGACCTATTCCATGTTGGCATGCATTGTACTTGGACAAAAGTAAGTACAAAATAATATAAAAGGTTAACATCAAGTCCCACCAGGAGTTCAGCAACTAGAAAATTGCAAATTTTAACAGTGACAGAAAACTGCGTGTATACAACGGAATTTTGCCAATGAGACATGCTCAGAAAGCACAACTTAAATATATCAAGTCCAAATTGCTTGCTGAGGTGTCTAACACAGATATCTCCCACAATGTTTACAATAATACAAAGTCAAGCTGTTAGATTATATTCAGACGGTGACTTTCAGAGTCACGGTGTTGATCATACTTGGCCTTTTTCCTAATCTTTCCGGTCATTGTTTCCATAAGCCGGACTCAGTTGTTAAGATATGGAAGGGTTTAGCCAATTCGCCGATATATGTAACCTTTGGTAAACCAATCAGTCATTGTGTGAATTATCTTCTCGCTTTCACACAGAATAAGTTTAAGGCAATAGCCTCGGAGGAACAGACGAATAATATAAGGCTTCCACTTGTAAAGCATTTCACACTTGTACAATAATATGATCATGTGACGGCAAGAGACAGAAGTAGTACACAAGAACGATGCAAGGACATTGCAAACCTATGTTTTGGACGTTCTGTTTCTAGGTATCATACTTTATGCAGTGCAAAGAAACAAAGGGTAATTGTTATCCTATCGGTTCCCTATGTCACTTGGACTTCAACACAGTCGCAATGTGCTAGACACAGGTAACGACAAACGTTCATAGTTGTGTACTACCATCCACATTTTTCTTGTCACAGATCCAAATACTAGCTCTTCATATACTCCGTTGCTGCCTAGGTGGCATAAAGGAAGCAAACAACACCAGAACTATCTTTGATTTTTCACTTAAGAAATTGATATCCTTGCCGAAGCCAATCCAAACCAAGTGACCTCTGTCTCTTTCATAAATCTTTGGTCTAATCATCATGGTTTGTCCTGGTTTGACATGAACAAGGTTTGTCATAATCAAGTCTACAATAATTAAGTTATCCCAATGCTTAACGTACTAAGCAAATGCACATGCCCTATCTATAAATGCATTTATGATAGCACTGCCGTGATCAAGGCATACAGATTCATCAAGCACACATGATAGAAGGAAAAGATGGGCTCACAGAGCTGTGGTTCTTGCTATGTGAAATCCATTCTGACAGGATGAAGCCCACGTGCCTGGAAGGAAAGCCGCGTCGCTGTGAGACCAGCACAGCCAGGAGCAGGGCAGAAGCAAGGCAAGACACTCTCGAAGACATCCTGTATTCTTCACAGAGCATCGACGGCTATGTACTTGCGGAACCATCTCCTCGGAGGCATCCTCCAAAGGTCTGCCCACTTAACATGGACTGCAATTATGAGAACAACTCCCCAAGTGTCAGGGAGAGCTTCTCCATTGATCGAATGTCCCTGAGGAGCCAAAACAGTGTTGTCAGGAGGGTTAGCTTCAGATTGCCTGACGAATCTGATGTCTTCATCATCCCAGCCCGCAAAGATTCTGATGAGTACACCACTGATGATGAATCCACAGAGGATGTAAGTGAAGAAGTTTATCCAAAGAAACCTCATTATGTAATAACTAGATACTATTAATGTTGTTCCACTGTGTAACATCAAGATGACTAGAAGAAATGACTATGAGCACCACAGAGAAAAAGCTAGTCACTGCATAGATGGTTGCTT
This sequence comes from Hyparrhenia diplandra, assembly GCA_015847255.1. NCBI lineage: Eukaryota > Viridiplantae > Streptophyta > Magnoliopsida > Poales > Poaceae > Hyparrhenia > Hyparrhenia diplandra. The sequence goes on along the minus strand of JADLZK010012657.1, from coordinate 3,117 downwards.
TATCAGGAATATACCATGTGCCGCTTTAGGACTTTTCAATCATATTCCATTCCATGCAGGACAGCATGAGCATGAGTATATGCACTTTTATGTATTCCGCTGTCCAGTTCCCCAAAATATTGTACAGTAATACACAGTTCTTCCACCTTGTTCTGGAAACTGGAGAATGTCAAAGCAAAGGTTCTATGTTTTACAGATCTCAACTTGTGCAAGTACCTTTTCTCATCAAAATGTTCAATTAGCTGTACACAATTCTGAACTTCTGATAGAAAATAAATAAATAAATAATGGAATTGCAGTCGAGCACACAACAGACATATCTGTAAGTAAGTAGGTGCCTTTTTTCTTTAACAAAATAATAAGTTCCTAATGTTAACATACATTCAGTAAATCAGGACCAGAAAGAGAAACACCAGCTGTCCTACTTATATACACTTATCTATATTCAGATTTGAAGCCTTCTGTTAGAGCAACAAGCTTCGAATTTAGCTTAGGTTGTAGCCTGAAACAGCCTGACGAATATCCTACAAAACCATCCTTTGGGTCAGATTAGAGGTGCCATTGACAATTATTTGGGTCAGATTAGTGGCCATTGACAATGATTTTATGGGTTGACTACATACCTCAAGACTATATCGATTTGAGAAATGAGTGAGTACGATTGTTTCGTTCCTGAACCACTGGGAATGCTCCATTATCTATACATGACATAGTGGGGTAGGTTAGCAAATGGAGCAGTAATAATTTCTTATATTCATCAGAGTTCCAAAAAGGCTCATCGGCAGGTGTAGGGAGTATCAATACGGAAATTGTCACCTCAGAAAGATGCATGTGGCCATGTTCCCTAGCATGCTCAACATCAACATGGTCATCTAGAACGTTGCCTGCAGAGTGTAAAACCATGTTGGTACTAAACAATAAAAAGGCAAGATCTTCAAATTGTTCTTCATGTTTTATATTTGCAGTACATCTGATGAATAAGCTAGTGAAATTATTATTTTTTCATTTAGAGTATGTAAGAACAAATATTGATGTGTAGAGACAATACCTCAGTTATGAGAACCTTTGCCCTCAGGGCATCTGCATTTCTTGGGTCAAGAATAAAATCAGACTTTGTATCTCCTGTGAAGGCAACTTCTGGGTACAGTACAGTATCCGTAATCTAATATAAAAATGTGTGGTGAATACCATATGGGAGATATTCCTAAGCAACAGGTCCAGTTCAAAGGTACGGCACAGCTTACCTCGGTTCCTGATTGCTTCAGTTTCATTATTTGACTACCCTTCAAATGAGCATACTGTTTTTTCAACTTCCTTCCTCGAATAGAGTAGATGACATAACCCTTCATGCCATTCACGAGATGGACAATGTCAATCAATAAGCATTAAATTGTGACCAATAACAAAAAATACATGTCTGCTAGCTCTAAGCAGCAGTACCTGGTTGGGTATAGCATGGTATGTTTGAAATGGCCTGGCAACAAGATCATTACGTATTTCATATGTCTCTCCTGAAAGAAGTTGTTGCATTATAAGAAACAAGCAAGCAGAAAACATTCAACTATTCAAGACAGCACTGAAACAATATCCATACCCAAATCAAGTGCAACTAATTCAACTTTCAGCTCAACTTGACTCATCCTACGATGGACTTGAAGCAAATCCTCAACATCATCCTTGATGCAGGGTGGCACAAATACAGTAGGAGGCTTCAAGTTGTAGAGGCCGCGCGTAGCTATGTACATTGGAAGACCGCCCCTGCACAATCAGCACAGATATGGTAAGCGTCAGTGCGCCATTGATAGTTGAATACTTGCTTGACTCAAGCAAACCAAGTAAAGCAGAATTAGAGCCTGCAAATACGAAAACAGGGCTCGTGGCGCTCACGATGTGGTCCGAGATGGGCGTGGGTGATGAAGAGATAGTCCTGGCTGACGGCGAACTGCGGCCCGCGGCCGATGTCGAACGCGACGTTCAGAGACGGCACGGTGACGCAGGTCCGTGCCCGCCCACCGAGATCCCTCGATGGCGTACCCTTCCACCTCCACGCCCTTGCGCTGCACCTGGGCGCGCGCGCGCCGGTACTCCTCCTCGTCTGCCAGCGCGCGGTCCAGCACCGACAGAAGCCCGCCCCCCTTTGCCTCCGCCTCTGCGGCTGCCGCTGGTGGCATTGGAGGGACTCCACTGCTGGCTTCCTAGCGGCGAGGGTCTGGAACCGGGAGCCCCGGGCGGAGGTGCGGGAGAGGACACGGAGCGACGGGAGGGAGAAGAGAGAGGCGGTCGCCATTTCCGGGCCGCGAATTGGGGAGGCGGGATGAACGGTGGTGAGTCGCCGATGGCGAGCGGCGGGGTTCTGGGTTTTGGACTTCGGTGAGCTCCAGAGCTCGGCCGGAGGATAACGAGACGTATTAGCATCGCAGCCCCCTGTATTGTTTCAATATCAAAACTGCCAACAATCAAGCAACAAAGTGACAAATCGGCAACTAGATAAGCTGCTATGGTATGACTGATCATACGATACTCTCTTTCGTTTTAAATTGTAATCTATTTAATTTTATCATAAATCAAATTTGTTTACCTCTACAATATCAAATAAATGCATTATCAATATGAATCTTGTTTTGATGTGTTTTGTAGTGTAGTATGTTTTTATAAACTTGGTCAAATTAGACAAGTTTAACTTAGGCAAGATAAAATGATTTTGCAATTTAAAATGGAGAAGCTAGAAGCGAAATCCAATTAAAAATACAATTAAAAATACAAAACCAAATTATTATATACAACCGCTTGATTGTTCCTTTATTTGAAAGGATCGTACGTGCATTACAGCTATGTACATCACCTGTGAAGTTCAAATTTTATTCCTTTTAATAGAAGTGCTGGCAGGAATTCTTTTTAATAGACTTTATTTTGCATCAGTTCTCTGAATACAAGACTCTTTATATCTATATGAATATAAGACTCCTATATTCATAGAGAACTGATCTGATCATGAGGTTGAAAACAAGAAAATAAAGAAAAAAAGGGCGATCTTTGGAAATATATATGTAGATAAGCATGGTAAAATTTATGTACTTAAAAACTAGAACAGCTTAATTTTGGGATAGAGGAAACAGT